>CAAKHD010005312.1:0-25805 GCA_901007705.1 Fistularia tabacaria
GCATGACGGCGGGCAGAGAACTCCGCCCCCCCCCCCCCCCCGCATTCCGCCTTCAGGTGTGTGTGTGTGTGTGTGTGTGTGCGTGCACGAGCGTGCGGCCCTCAACGTGCACGCCGTGCATCGTCTGTGACGCCGTTTACTTTCAGCCTTTCAATAAAAGCGTGGGTTCCAGTCGTAGCCGCCGTGACCTCCATGCCCTCGGCTCTGACTGTTACCTGGAGTCCAGCGGAACTGCAGTACTCGCCGTGTACCTGGGTATGACTGCAGTACTTCTGCAGTAGTACAGCAGTACTCGCTGTGTACTCGGGACACAAACATTCAAGTCTGTTTAGAAAAATAGGTTTTATTTGTGCTTCAGGCGGACGGAGGTAAAACCACGCCGGCTTAAACACACAGGAAGTGGGAGGAGCCATCCAGTAGCCCGCCACGTCATCCGTGCACGTGCACACACACGTGTACGGCGGCTAGAGCAATTCAAAAGAAGTCTTATTTTGAAGGGCCGATCAGTTGGCTGAATAACGGGTTCACTTTGGCTGCCGGAGAACCTGATCCGCCATCAATAACAGAACGGGTCGCCGCCAGTGAGCCGCGGGAGGCGGAGCTTCCACCCCTCGAGGCGGAGCTTCCTGCGGGACCTGAATCCCTGAATCCCAGAGACGACGGACCTCCATTGGTTTGGGTTTCATCCCTTCATCTTCATCCTCTCATTTGGTGACTAGGTCTGTTCTAAATGTGTTAATGAGTTGCTTCCCCTAATGCTAAGTTAGCATTACAGAAAGGCGCTGGTGTGTGCAAAAGCATTAGCTGAGCCCAATGGCGGGCTAGCAAGAGGGTAGCGTAGGATGCTAGCACCTAGCATGGCAGCTGTGCCTCCTGCCAGCGGGTTAAGGGGACGCTGCCGTCACTGTTTTAGCATAGTGTAGCGTTGCTGGGCATTTCAAATCACGCCAACAGGTTCATCGGTGTGTGCGAGTCCCTCGGGGGGGTCGGGGGTCACTGGGAGACGCAGCCGTCCCCCAGGTAGTGGGCGCAGCAGTCAGAGATGCTCCTCCTCAGCTCATCGATGTCGCCCCTGAGCTGGCCCACCTCCGCCAGCTTCCCCTTCAGCTCCTCCTCCGCCGCCCGGCCGTCACCCTCCTCCGCCAGGTTCAGGGCTGACACACACACACACACACACACACAGCTCACGCTAACAGGCTAACAGCTGATATGGAGTGGGCGGGGCCACAGAGCAGACGGTGTGTTTGTGTGTGTGTGTTCCTCACACTTCATGCCCAGCAGCAGGGACAGGTTGAGCTCCTCCCCCTGGGCCCTCTGGGCCAGGATGCTGCAGAGGGCGCGGAGGTCCAGCAGGCAGAGGGACATCTCCTTCACCAGGCGTCCCACCTCCGGCGAGCCCTCGTCTTCAGCCGAGAACTGCCGCTGCTGCTGCTTCACACGGGAGAAGACGCAAACCTCAGCAGGCGGAGATGCGCTCCTCTTAGCCTCCGAGCTCAACGGTGTTAGCTACAGTACCTGCGGGGAGCCAGCGGGCGGCGCCGCAGCCTGGTGGGCGGAGCCTCTGCCCCTCTGGAGCCGGGCGCCGGCGGCCTGCGGGAGACGGCGGCAGATTTAGGGTCCAGCTGTGAACGGCGGGGAACCGACGGCGGAAACACTCACCTTCAGACGCGACGTCAGCTTCTCGATCTGCTCTCTCTGGAGCTCAATCATCTGGTGGGGAGAGGCCATGTCAGTGTGTGTGTGTGTGTGTGTGTGTGTGTGTGTGTGTTAGTGAGTCTGTGTGTGTGTGTGTGTGTGTCACCTTGCTGCTGTGGTCCTGCTGCTCCAGGAGTTCCGTGTTCTCCACCTCCAGCTGCTTCAGATCCAGCATGGGCAGCCGGACGCCGTCCTCCAGGCAGTGCTGCACCTTCTGCTGCAGGCTACACACACACACACACACACACACACTCAGGCTCAGCTAGTGGAGGCTGGTTCTTCTCTGGAGGTGTGATGTTCTCACCTGTGCACGGAGGCTACCAGCTCCCGCTCCCTCCTGGCCTGGGACAGGATCCTGGCGTCCTTGTCCTTCATGAGGGCGCCGCCCTCCTCCAGGCTCTCCTGCAGCCGGGACACGTTCCTCTCCAGGTCCTCAGCCTTCTGCTGGACCTTCTGCAGCTGAGCGAGCACACAGGAGGATGAGGAGGAGGAGATGTTCAGAGCACCAGGAGAAACCAGGATGTGAGTGGAAAATGAGGATATTTTTGGAATTTCTTTCCCTGTGCTTTTATTTTGAAAGGCCTACATTTCCCAGGATGCACCAGGATCTTAGAAGGAGAAGGTCACCATTGCTCTTTCTAGCAGCCTCAACAAGACCTGACATCGCTACGTCCAAATATTTTTGACTTCATGGACCCGTAGCCCCGCCCCCGGCCCCTGGCCCCGCCCCCTCGTACCTGCAGGGCCTGGACCTGCACCTCGTCCAGCGTGGGCAGGTCAGCCAGGTACTTCTCCAGCGTCTCGATGCGCTGCTGCTTCTCGCGGTTCTGCTCGCTCTCCCGCTGACACTTCTTCTTCAGGCTGCTGATGTAGCGGTCCCTCGTCCGGATCTGTCAATCAAACAGGAGAAGACGGGGTTTGTTGTGTGTGTGTGTGTGTGTGTGTGTGTGTGTGTGTGTGTGTGTGTGTGTGTGTGTGTGTGTGTGTGTGTGTGTGTGTGTGTGTACGGATAGGGAAGGTAACACGACACAGACACAAAAGAGAAGATTCCCTCCAACGAGAAGGTTCGAAACTAACGAATCGACAGCTGACTGGCCCGGTTTAAGCCCCGCCTCTCGCCTTCTGTGACTGGCTGCAGCCTCCAGCCCTCAGAGCCAGAGGGATTCTGTGAGCTTCTAGAAGGTTCTGCTGGGTCAGGGCGCACGCACCTTGTCCTCCAGCCTCCTGACGTCCTCGCTGTACCTCTGCGCCGCCTGCCTGTGGATCTCGCTCAGGTGCAGAACCTCCAGCTCGGCCACGGCCAGCCTCCGGCCCAGGTCTTCACGGCAGCCCGACGTCCCGCGGTGGAGGTCTGGCGCCGCCTCCCGCTGCGGGAGGAGGAGCCATGAGACGCCGAGGGGCGGCGGCGGCGGGAGAACATGGGCGGGTTCCTTACCCTGGAGCCGAGGAACCCGGTCTGGTCCATCCAGCCGCGCTGGCCGTGGAGGACCTGCTGGGCCCGGAGCTCGTTCTCCCGGATGCGGACGTGGAGCTGCAGGATCTGCTGCTTCTGCCTGGAGGTCAGAGGGGAGGGGAGTGAGGGGGCGGAGCGTCGGATTGATTGACGTGGGAGCGATCAAAGATGGCGCCGGCAGGAAACCGCTCCGCGTTCAATCCTGGAGCCGCCATCTTTGTGGGGCCATCAAAGCGTTTGTCGGGGACATTGTCTCTCCAGCATGTCCTGGGTCTCCTCCCAGATGGACATGCCTGGAACACCTCCCCCCTCCAGGAGGCCTCCTGACCAGATGCCCGATCCGCCTCATCTGACTCCTCTCCGTGCGGAGGAGAAGCGGCTCTACTTCGAGTTCCTCCTGTGCTGATCCTCATCCCGGCTGCGAACCGCTCCAGTGAGAGCTGGAGATCATGGCCTGATGGAGCCAACAGGACCAGAACATCTGCAACAAGCAGAGACTTGATCCTGTGGCCACCAAACCGGATCCCCTCGACGCCCTGGCTGCGCCTACAAGCTCTGTCCATAGAACTGGTCCGACCTATAACCGGCGACGCGGACCCGACGCCGACAGCCGGATTTGATTAGCCATCTTTAAAACCGCCTTTAGCAGTCGGTTGCTAACAGTTAGCCTACGTCACCTGTCGATCTCCAGCTCCCTCTGCCTCAGAAGCCCCTCCTTCATCTGCACCAGGGCGCTGACGGAGTGGGAGCTCAGGACCTGCACACACACGCACACACACACACACACACACACACACGCGGTGAATGATGACATCACTTCCTGCAGGGTGGTGTCCGTCTCCAAGTCTGTGAAGATCCCGTCCTGTGGTGTCCCTCACCTGGTTGCCTCCCGGTTCCGGTGCGGGCCCCTGCCAAGGCGTGGGCCCGTCTCCACCGCCTGCCCTGGCCCCGGCGCCGCCGGCGGGCTCGGCCTTGGCGCTGTACTCCATCTGCTCCGTGAGCCACATCTGGGTTCTGACGGCAGGCTGGATGGGGGAGTCGCGGTCCGCCGGCGGCCCGAGCGGCGAGTCCACCAGCCGGGGCGCGCCGAGGCCGAAGAGCCGGGCCGGGCCGGCGTCGGGAGGGGCACCGTAGCCCGCGTCCAGGCCCACGTGCCGGACCGGCGAGGACAGGGCGGAGGACGGGTCGACGGCGGCGGTCCGGCGGTTCCAGTAGCAGGGCGCGGCGCCGGGCGAGCGCAGCAGCAGGCTGTGACCCGGAGAGGACGAGCAGGACAGCGGCAGGAACAGGTCCGACCCACACGGCCGAGGATCCTTCCGCCGGCCGTGACGCAGCCCGCGGTCCAGCGAGCCCGGCTGCTCCGACGGACGCCGCTCGACGCCGGACAGACGCGTCAGCGACGACCACCGCCGCAGGGGCCGGCGCTCCCCGGGGTCGGGGCCGCAGGGGGGCGGAGCCACCGCCGGCCTCAGGCTGGTGAAGGACAGCGACGGCCTGACGCGGCGCGGAGGGACGCCCAGGACCTCCTCCGGCCCGGGAGGGTTCTGGGACACAGCCTGGAAGGACGAGGGCGTGGTGCTGGAGCTGGAGTCATCTGAGGAACACCGTCGGAACACAGGAAGTCACAATCACTCCTGCAGCCACGGTTCTTCTGGCCAGGACCAGGTTCTCACATAGTTTAGAACTTCCATCAGTGGATCACACCTCCATGATATCTTAGAGGAACTTATGGGAGCTGTTTTGGAGGGGCGGAGCCAATTACAGCTGCCACTGAACTGGGAGACGGGGCTGGTCAGCTGTCAATCATCCAGCCACTCACACCTGGGGACAATTTAGAGTCTTCAATGGACCTGCTGACTCTGGACCGTGGAGGGAACTCTGATGTTCTAGGAGAAGGTTCTCCTGCGCCGGGGAGTGCTCTGCAGCAGAGGGGAGGGGATGGACCTTCTGGGATGAGTCCACGCTGAGGAGGAGATGGACAGGCTCTGCTGGACCATATGTAGGTCAGGCCCCACCTTCTTCTCCACCCTCCCCCCGACACACACACACACACACTCACCCTCCACGCTGTCGGAGCAGTAGGTCCCGATGCCGGTGTCTCCGCTGTCGGACACGGCGCTGTGCCTTCGGCCCGAGGCTCCGCTCCCCACGCCGCCCACCCTGCCGGGCCAGGTGGGCTCGGGTCCGGGGGCCCAGCCGGGGGAGCCCCCCCCGCTGGAACCTGCAACCACAGTGAGACGGCAAACAGGAAGTGATGTCACACGAACAGGAAGGAGAAGGAGGCGAAGCTGACGATGAAGACGACATGGTGACCGGAACATTTTAGCATTTTTATTGTTGTGGATTCTTATCCAGAACGTGACGTCAACGTGACGTCATCGCGACGCCTTGGCGTCAATCAAAGAAGAGTTCATTCCATTTTCCTGATTCCTGCGTCACTTCCGGGTCGTTTCTTCGTGTTTTTTTTTCCTCACTCAACGTGATTTTCTGGTGTTTACCGGTCATGTGTCAGACCCGCCCCCCCGCGGCCAACCGGAAATCGGGTATCGCGGGGCAGAAGCGCCGATATCACCAAACCAAATCTTGCTCATGAAAACCGAAGATGCCCGATGGCGTCTTTCCTAGCCGAATCCGCCCGAGTGGAACCGAGCAGAGCCGAATTTACCCGAGTGGAACCGAGCAGAGCCGAATTTACCCGAGTGGAACGGAACCGATTCAACCCGAGCGGAGCCGAGCGGCCTACGGCTGCCCCGGCGGGAAGGAGGTTTGACTTTTCCGCCGCCGGGATAAACAGGGGCGTGATTGGAAAAGAAAGGAAAAAGAAAGGAAAAGAAAGGAAAAGAAAGGAAGAATGAGAAGAAAAAACAAACCAGCGAATCTGCTGGATTCTTCAAATTCTACTCCGTAATGGACGCCGAACAGTTGCAATCGATGGAAGTGGAGCAGATGTGTGTGTGTGTGTGTGTGTGTGTGTGTGTGTGTGTGTGTGTGTGTGTGTGTGTGTGTGTGTGTGTGTGTGTGTGTGTGTGTGTGTGTGTGTGTGTGTGTGTGTGTGTGTGTTTTATCTGAAGTCAATAAACTGAGGCTGATGACGACGATGATCAGCAGAGAGGAGTGTGCTCATCTCAGTCAGCGTTGACACACACACATTCTCTGGTTGGAGGTTTGTTTTCGAAGCGTGTGTCAGTTTGACGTTTTCTGATAGAATGTGAGGGTTGGGGCGATGCTCCGAGAAGCTCCTCTTCTTCCATGAGATGGTTGCAGAGGTTCTCCACAAACGTCTGTAGGAATTAAAAATTCCAGGATTGAGGTGAAAGCAAGCATGTGAGAGCAGTTTGCGAGTTTGTATTCAGCGGTTGTCCCAGCAAGAAGTCGGGCTGACCCCTGTCCCCCCCCCTCCCTTTCAGGTCGTCGGACAAATCAATCAGCTGGCGAGCGGGTTAGCGCAGGCGTCGTGCCGCCGGCAGTGGAACTGGTTCTCCTGGAGCTGAAGTGGGCGGAGCTCAGGTAAAGCGTCCTCACTCTTGGAGCCACTTGTATAACGTGTTGTTAACCAACACTCTGCCCATAATCCCGCCGCTATAAACGGTGCAGATTAGGAGGTCGCTTCCTGTGTGACTCATCAGGAAGTCGTCGCGATCAGACTTGACCAGGCTCGTTATCCCAAGGCCCGGTGGACGACTGACTAACTTCTTGAACCCGGACAGCGTGAAGGGTTCACCACGTCATTTGGTCATTTCATCTAAGCTGAGCCCCTGGCAGATTAAACCCCAAAATATTTCCAGTGCATCCATCGGGAAATTTTCCTGAAAATCTGGAAGAGTATTCTCCGAAAAGAGGAGGAGAATAGACGAAAAAAAAGCTGAAAAAAAAAGAAAAAGATCAGATAATAATAATAATAAATAATCAGATTGCATTACATTATAAATAACAGATTGTTTTAGCAAAAATAGAGAAATACTAATGAAAGGTAAATGTTTTTGAGCCGCTATTGGCCCCCGAGGCTGGGAGTTGTAGTCCTGGAGTTGTAGTCCATGCTGTGAGGCATGTTCTGTTGGCCTGGCTCAAGGTGCTGAACATTCCAGAAGATTGTGTGTGTGTGTGTGTGTGTGTGTGTGTGTGTGTGTGTGTGTGTGTGTGAGCAGAGGTTGTGTATTGATGAAACCACAACTCCATGCTGTCGTTCTTTGGTGTCACTTTGGACTCAAAGTCGACCAGCCTTGAGACGGAGTGATCCAACGTGTGTGTGTGCACTACAGAGTAAGATGCCTGCTGCAACCTGCAGCAGCAGAGCAAGACATGAAGCGTAACGATGTTAGACTGCAGCTTCATGACAAGTCAAGACCCGCGAATTGAATGAGGTCTCTAAGCCACAAGGAGGCCCAGGAGACCCAGGTCCAGATATGGACTCAGGTCTGGAGACCATCAGTTTATTCAAGTTCAGTTGTTAAAGTCTGACATACTTGTTGGTTTTAGCTTCTATTCTCAGTGCCTCCCCAAACAGGTTAGTTCTGTTGGGCTTCGTGTCCTCAGGGGATATCTGATGGCTTGGTTTCCAGGCGTGTTCAGACGCCGGGTGAGACCGGCCCCTTTGGTCGAAGCCTTCCTCGCCGCAGGGAGGATCTCGGCGGGAAGGTAATGCCAGTAAACGCCAGTTCTTCCTGGTCCTCCAGTTGGAACTGTGTGGTCACATGACAGGAAGTCAACTGGAGCTCCGCCCCAGCAAGAAATCTGTAGGTGTTACTTTAAGACACGGAGAAATGATTAATGGGAATTTGGATGAGAGCTGGGTTAAAAATTGGCCGGAGAGCTGAGGAAAATCAATAAATCAGCGAGGTTGTGGACCGGAATTACACAATAATCCTGTGACTGTCCGTCATTTCTGCCTCATTTGCCATCTCATGAATGACAGGGTTTTCTCTGACACTGTCAGTCTCCTAATCCCGTCTGCCTTTATTTTAGTAGGCCTGAAAGGTTAATCTCAATCATTAGTCTCATCCCCGTCAACGCACAATAAAACCTGGAAGCAGGGCGGCCCGGCCTTGAGCCAGCCGTGTAATCTAATACGTGCGCCGGGGCTGTCGGTGTTCATCCCGGGTTCGCCGAGCGTCTGGGTCGCAGTTGCGTTTCCTCTGGGTCGGCGCTCAGGCCGTCTAACGCCACGCTAGATTAACCCCCAGCATCCATGGGCTCTAATCCCACAGGGCGGCAGGTTCTGCCAGAACTACTTTCCTGTCAGAGGAGGGACCTGAGTCACCTCAGCTGCCGCAGTGCCTTAGTTCGGACCGGCCGCCAAGGTCGTTGGCTATCACTAGTAACGTAACCATGGTAACGGTAACGTGGTAGGAGGAATACATTTTGAAAGTGTGTGTATGTAAGGCGAATAAACAAGTTATGCTGAGGCTGTGTTAATGGATTGCTGCGTGTCAGTTTGAGAACGCTGGGTTCTGAATTCTGGAATGCGTTCCGATGTTCTCGTTCCCCGGCTCGCATGGATCGTACCATTCTGGTGTTTTCTCGGGTTTTGCCATCGCCAGGCATCGAAACCTCTGTGACTTCTTTAAAACATGTGGTCTGATGAGACGTATGCACAAGTGTGCATGTGTGTGCGTGCGTGTACTCTGGCGACCCGTGTGGGACTTACTGTCCAGCAGATCATGTGACCCTCTTGCCCAGGATGAACATGGCTGATTTGAAATAAAAACTATCAGCATGTCACTTCCCGGCTGGACCTGATTGGTCGAGACCCACGTGTGCTGTCCAAACCAGAGCCGAGAGGTGGCATGCGGGTGACCTGTTTCACACCAGTTTCACATGGGGGTCATGTGATCTCCTGGTCGCAGCTGCTGTTTTCTGTTGCGCTGCCGCCGGTTTTGGTTTCCCAGATTCAGAACCAGATGTTCTGAGCAGCCCAATATGGACCAATGCGGTGGACCTTTTTCTCCTGATCCCATGAATCTGAGTGATAAAAGGCTGGATTATTATGCTAATCTCTGCCTGAGAACCCGTCCGTGTCCTGCATGGCTCCTCAGGAAATATGACCGCTGACTCGACAGGAAACCACACGGCCAGTTCGTGTTTCCAGTCCAGCCCGCCACCTCAACCCAGAGCTCAGACCTTTCAATCAATGATGAGGTTCCATCAGGCAGGCGGAGGAGTCTCCTCTAATCCAGCATCGATTACAGGGAGAAAGACTAATCCAGCTAATTTGTGGATGATGTTCATCCCTTAGTTTTGTTTCAGTTGCTGGTTCGATTCTGTTCAGAACCCCAACACAGCCGGAGGGGCTTTGGCTTTGTTTACTTGGGGTTAGAGTCCATCCAGAGCAGGTTCTCAATCATCTCCTGCTCAGAATCCTGGGTTCCAGCCTCCTGCCCAGTGGTTCAGTAGAGGTCCAGCAACCTGATGAATGACTGAATGACACGTTAATCTGAGCCCCCATTTTTCCATGGGAAGACCAAGCTGCTAATCTATAATACGAGTACAATTAAACAATGGCGTCCCGTTGACTCGGTCAGGCTCATTCGATGATTGATGAATTTTGTCTCCACGCGACCGCTGTCTGTTCTAGGCCCAGCTAAGATGGTGGACCGGCTGGCCAACAGCGAGGCCAACTCCAAGCGCATCGCAGTGGTGGAAGGCTGCTTCGGTGCGGCAGGGCAGCCGCTTGCCATTCCGGGCCGCGTGCTAATCGGCGAGGGCATCCTGACGAAGCTGTGCCGCAAGAAGCCCAAGGCCCGGCAGTTCTTCCTGTTCAACGACATTCTGGTGTATGGGAACATCGTCATCCAGAAGAAGAAGTACAATAAGCAGCACATCATTCCCCTGGAGAGCGTCACCATCGATACGGTGGCCGACGAGGGCGAGCTGCGCAATGGCTGGCTCATCAAGACGCCCACCAAGTCCTTCGCCGTGTATGCCGCCACGGCCAACGAGAAGTCCGAGTGGATGAGCCACATCGGCAAGTGCGTGGGTGACCTGCTGCAGAAGAGCGGCAAGGCGCCCAGCGGCGAGCATGCTGCCGTCTGGGTGCCCGACTCAGAGGCCACTGTCTGTATGCGCTGCCAGAAGGTCAAGTTCACGCCGGTGAGCCGTCGCCACCACTGCAGGAAGTGCGGCTTCGTGGTGTGCGGGCCATGCTCCGAGAAGAAGTACCTCCTGCCCAGCCAGTCGTCCAAACCCGTCCGCGTCTGCGAGTTTTGCTTCCTGCAGCTGACAGCCGGCAGCCTGGCGCCGCGATCGGACTCCATCGGCCGCGGCCCCTTCGGAGGGAACTTGTCGGACGACGATGACGATGATGACAGCAGCGACTGAGCCCCGCCCCCTTCTGGCGCCGGCGGTGAGGGGCCCACAGACTGACCTTCCGCTACGGACCCCGGCGTCTTCCTCCTCCGGCGGACCGGAACCCGTGTCCACCTGCAGGGAAACTATCAGGCACTAACATCTCGACCTTCCAGCTTCACATTCTGCCGAGCGCTGCAATCAACACCGCCGCCGTCCTCAATCACTAAGTGCCTTCAGCTGCTCAGACAGGTTGGGCTCCTCACTAACCCCCTGAGAATCCCCTGAGAACCTCAGCCTCAGCCAGAAACCCACAGCTGAGAATGTTAGTCTGGAGCTAGGTAAAAACTGGTTTCCATGGTAACTCCGCTCAGGTTGCTGTTGAAGCTGATTGGTCGCCTTAGAAGAACCCCTTTAATTCCTCCTTTATTTAAATAACTTTTTCCCCGAAAGCTACTAGTCCTTTCTGGAGGTCCTCCAGGTTCCTGGACCTCCTGTTTCCCTGACCTCCACTTCTGTCTGTCAGAGCTGCTTCGTCTCAGCGTAGAATAAAAAGGGCTTCTGGACGGCGCTCTGGAGGCAGAACCTCCTCCTGACCGTATTGGACAACTGTCTCTGCCCCAGTTGTTCTCCCTCCCGCCCTGGAACCTGGAGCTTCTCCACGGGTCAAGTGACCCTGACGTCAGGTTGGGGCTCCACAGGAAGGTCATGCAGCGGCTCTTCCTGTCTCTCCTGCCGGGTCAAAGGTCAACGCCCTATCCCTTGACAAGCTCTTGCCCCTCCTGGACCTCACACGCCGGCCAACATGGCCACCCTTCCTGCCTCCCTGCCAGTCATGTGACCTCTGAGACAGGAAGCGGCCCCAATCAGCTCTGGCTTTCAGCCACCGGGGGGCGCCAGACACAGACCCAGTCGGAAGGAAACAGGGTCCCATTTACAACCTCTGTGAAGTTCACGCCTCAAAGCATGGACTCTGATCTTCACCAGGGGAGATTCCGACCCAGGAGAACCGGACCTCGAAGACGCCCAAAGACCAGAACGGAACTTATTTTTACATCCTGGATTTCAATGAGTTAATTTTCTCATCCTCCATCAGTGCCGAGGTCAAAGCACAGTTTCCTACCAAAGCAGACCTCCAGGTGGGCGAAGGTCTGTGAAGACCTCTGGACAGGAAACAGGAAGTCACCGCAGCATTAAACTTGCCTCCATGCAGAGCCTTACTTTGTAGCAGCTGAACAGGAAGTAGAAAGGGAGCTTTGTTTTTCCTGTATTAGTTTCTTCGAGGGGTTTGAACCCGAACGCTCACTAACCCAGTGCATGTACGTGCATACATCAACCTTTAACCCCTGTGTTCCATCTCTGAGACAGATTCTTGGTTTTAAACACAAGAAATCTGGTGGTCTGGATCTGGGCACCTGGTTCTTGCTTTTCTGGTTCCAGGGCTCCTATTTCCAGGGCCCCTGCTTCCTGGTCCTGTGACCTGAGATATCATCAGCAAATCGAATCCTGAGGTGCTTCTTCCACTTCTTTGGTTTGTTTGTTTTAATTTAGTTTTAAAGTCTCTTTTGTAATTGTAATCTGTAGTTGTTTGGGATTCTTTTTTTATTTTATTTTTTGGCCAGTTCTTCAGTCATAATGACATTTAAAGGTAAAATAGGGAAGTCTTTTCAGTATTTCTTTGGTTTTCAAGGTGTTTCCATCCCTGGCACCAGTGTTTCCTCCTGATGCTTCAGGCTGAAATTACCATAAAGTCAGGTGTCACCTTTTTAAACTACAAAAAAATTACTGTCAAAACTCGTGCCCAAAACCCGAGTCTGAGGTTTCCTGTGTTTAAATGCTCCTGAAGGGCAACACGGGGGGTGGCGCAGAGTCAGAGAACGCTGCGGTTCTTCTTCTTCCTCCCCAGATTTTAATCTTTGGATGTAAAAAATCCACCTCTGAAACCTGAGAATGAAGACGTTGGAGCGTAGGGTTTCCGTTGGGCCCTGAACGCACCATCAACTCTTTAAAAGCCCAGTCGATTTGCTTTTCTTTTCTTTTACTGTGTTTTTTTTTTTTTCCTTCGAATCACTATCAAAGGGCTGACGTTAATCTGCTTACATCTTTATCCAATGGAAGTACAGCTTTTGACAACACTCTTATTTAAAGACACGCTTCCTGCTGCTGAGCCCTGGAGGATCTTCATGCTTTCTTCTCCGGCTTCGTTTTTCTTTTATGAAAGTTAAAAACCCGATGCGAGCAGCGGTTAGGCCGAGCAGGAAGCTTGTTGAATAATTAAGTTTGATAATCGCCTATTTATTTTCCTCCTGATTTTATTTTGTAATTTTCCACAGAACATCATCCTCCCCTGGGATTTCTGTTTCGTCTCGCTGAAATTTGGACTTTTTGCGTTTTTCCCGTTTTCTAGGAGAATCTAACCTGAGAAATTGAATGTTCCTTCAAAGATTAATCAGAGAAAAAACAACTACATTTCCCACAACCCTCTGCATGACGGTGGCATTTTAAAGGTCCGATCAGTAAGGCTGTGAAAGATTTACAGAAGTTTGAATAAAAGAAAAACTCTGATCTGAAGATTCTGCATTTTATTCCATTGATGGTCCTGTGTGTATGTTTTTGTGTGTCTTAAGAAGGATACGCAGGTCCAGCACCAACAGCCTCCTGCAGCAAAAAGTCCATTTGAGACTCAAAGCAGAAGGTTGATCCGAACCGCAGTGCCCTCTAGTGGCCACCAAGGAAACCACTTCAGGAGCGTTTTGTTTAAGATTTTTTTACAAGAACTTTTTGTATTTGTTTTAAACCTGCTTTGACACAGTGGGTTCCTGAACTTTTCAGGTCATTTCATTTCTATTTCAGCTGATTTTTGCCTCCGTACCCATTAGATTGGATGCTAATGATCCCATATATTCTGGAAAGTCCATCTTGAAAGGGCATGTTTGTTCCTTCCTCCTGTTTCCCCTCGCAGGGGAAGAGAGGCGTCTCTTCTTTATGTGATGTCGGCCGCGGAGAACATCACAGTGACAAAACATGAGAAGAAAGCGGCCCCCTCCTCCTCTTTGAGCTGCAGATAATTAGCGCAGGCTAATCATCTCTTCTTCTGTGGTGGTTGAGAAATTCTGTCTGAGGAACAAATGAGTCGCTTGCGTCCAACCTTAGGGTTTTTGCTGCCTGTTCTTCGCGGACTTCTCTGGAACTACAATACGACATGTTTTGTTTTTCTTTCCGGACGTCACAATGGTTGGAAACCGTCTCTCTGTCTGGCCAATCGGAGCGCGGCCCCCTTCGCTCAGGTGGTTCCCAGGCATCAGGGGCCGGCGGCCGATTGGTCGACCCACTCCCAGACATGGACGGAGCCATCGGAGGCCGCTGACAGCAGTGTGCGCGGCCGCTCGGGATGCCAGACGTGGGCCGTCACCACCACGTCAGAGGGTCCCGAGGCTGCGTGGCCGCAGTGCCGGAACAGTGGGCGGGCAGGGCGAGGCTCTGCCCCCCAGACGGACGAGTCGTAGACGTGGATGTCTCCAGAGAAGCCTGATGGGGAAACATCACTCTTGGTATGCCGGGTCTATCAAGAGTGGCGATGTAGTCATGTTGGACCGAGACAGCGGCGTTTGGCTGACCTGACACTGACACCATGGCGTCCAGCGGCGGCGCCCAGCTCACCCAGATGTCCTCCATCTCGCGGGATGGCGTGCTGACATCCAGCTGTGCCCGACTTGCCGCCGCCGCTGGGCTCCTCAGGTCCGAGACCGCCGCCTCTCCCGACGAGGACACGCGCACCACCCTGCAGGTGGATGCTTCCTCGGCCACCGCCGCCACATCCGTTCGCCAGACGGTTTCCCCTGGCGACGGTGGGGGGGCGGAGAGCTGCGGGGCGGTGGACACCCGGCCGTCGGCCATGTACATGCTCCCGTTCCAGCAGGCGGCGATGAAAATATGGTGGCTCAGGCAGTGTAAGGAGCTGAGGGCCTCGGAAGAGGCGGATTCTGCGGGAGACGATCGAGGAGGGAAGTGAAGGAGAAGAACATCCAGAAAGCCAATCAGTGAGCGGCAGCGACCTCACCGAGCTGGAAGCTCCTCCTCCCGGACACCAGCTCCGTCACGCACATGTCCCCCAGCCGGCCTCCGTGGAGAACCGCAGGCGGAGAAGATGGCAGGGCTGCCATCCTGCTGCCTATGCCCGTCTCGCCCCCCCGCCCCGCCACGATACCCGTCCTCTTCACCACATCTGCACACACCCAGGACGGCATCAGACATCGGGACACTCCGACATCCGAGCGCGGAGACGGTCCCTGAACTCACCAGTGTCGTCCCCTCCCAGGTCCCACACCTGCAGGCTGGAGCTCCGGCCGTCACTGGTGACCACGCTCCTTCAGGAGGACCAGAGGAGGAGGAGGGTCAGCGGGGCCGACCTCCAGGCACAATCCAGGGAACGGAGGATGAAGATCTGCGACCTAACCTGAGTTTTTCTGCATCCTGCTCACCTGGTTCCCGGAACGTGTTGGAGGCCGTGGACAGGGCCGTCCATGAAGCCGCCGTGGAGCACTCGGAAATCCCGCTCTGCACACAGACCCTGAATGCATCGAGCCGCAGGTCACTTAGGTGATGAAGAAAACGGGTCCGGAGTCTTCCTCCTCCTCACCTTGTTCTCGCCGGCCAGGAGCCTCGGGGGCAGACGGAGCTCCAGGAGCTCCTTCTTCTCGGGACGCTCGGAGGCAACGCACACAGCTGTAGACACACACATAAACACACACACGATGGGGATTTGGATTGTCAGGTGACCAGCAGCGGCAGGGACTTTCATAAGGGTATATCCCATGGTCGCAGCAAAGACGGAAAGGACTCACTGCGGGGGGACGTCCACTCCAGGACCCGAGTGGGAAAGTCCAGCTGGAACACGTGGAGGTCTTTGTACCTGCACAACAGAGTCTTCACTGCACGGGTTCTCCTCAGACGTAAAGTCACAGACAACAAGAACACTTCAAACTAAATGTTTTTTAGTCGACACTCGTGCTTCCTTCATTCCACGCAGGAAACGAACCTGCAGTCAATTTGAATGAGTGGCAGTCAGAGGAAGGCCGTGGGCTGACAGGGCTCTCCATGAACGGGTCAGTGAAAGCGACCGCGCCCCCTGGTGGATGTTTGTCACGGTGTTTACGATTATTCATTTTATTTTATGTCCCCGCTTCAAATGTAATCATCTGACGGGTTCCGAACGAGCCGTCACGTTGAGATTTATCTTCTCCCTTTGACTCCGATCGACCCGCCGGGACGCGTCCATCTTCTCACGGTCGTTAAAAAGACCTTCAGAGCCGCACGGCTGCGTCCTGACACTTCGGCGGATCAAGCGGTTCAAAACTTGGCTTTATGCTAAATCTGGACAGTTCGGTTCGCTTACAACGAAGCAGAATTTAATTCAACTGAGAATAATCACATAATTTGTCTGTTGAGATGATTTATACGCTGAATTTGCCGCTTGTAGTGCGGGTTCATATAAATATGTAACATATGTGTGAAGCGTTCGGAGTCGGGTTGCTTGTGTTAGCCGGTTGACAAACCGCTATCATGAGGCCCTTTATTTTTCCACAGGAAGTTCTTACGTCTTCAGGGACTCGATGAACCAGTCGTCCAGGTCCTCGTCAGACTCCTCCATTGCTGCTCTTCTCTCCCGGAGACCGGACTCTTTTCTTGGACGTAAATCTGCCGCCAGAGGGTCGTTGTGATGCTGCGTAAAGTTTGATGCCGTCCCCTGTCGGATCGGCGGCGTACTGCAAGCGGCTTAGGCGAATTGAGCTGTTCTTGATTTTAGTTTCATGGTGGAAACGCTGCTTTTTAAAGTGTTTGATACATTACGTCTTCGTCGTTGCTCTGTAGAGCGAGGACCCCCACTGATGAAGAGATGAAAACAGCCCATAATAATGCTCTGGGGAAGACAGATTGCACCATCAGACCACGGCTGTGACACATTTGAATTTAATGTGAAAAGTTCTAAACCACCTCCAGTCATTTTTCAGGCAAAGAAAAACCTGGACAAAAACAGGAACAAACTGTTTATAGAAGTCAGCCTGGAGGAGAAGAATGTGTTCGCGCAGGACCTCGGTCTCTTAAGACTTCAGGAGGTGTCTGCCGTGCTGCTGCGGTCTTGTGACCCGGTCAGTTCCTGTGCTTTCCGCACACCCATCTGAGCCGAGGCGCGTCTCTGAGGTCGGTGGCGTCGGCCGCCGAGTACCAGCTGCACTGGCAGGCGTAGGCCCGAATGCCCTGCCTCCTCCGCAGCTTGGCCCGCAGCTTCTGCCGGTCTGGCATGTTGTTCCTGCAGAGGAGTGGAGAACAAGGGTCTTCTGTCACCCTGGAGGAGAACAGGAGGAGGTGCTTATAGTTCCACTCCTGGAGGGAAGGACCCTCACCGGAGGAACAGGTAGTCGCAGGTCAGGTCCCACTCATAGTCGTCGAACATCAGCACCTGGAAGTCGCAGGACATGCACCTCAGCTGATCACAGGACCTGCAGACACACACAGGCGCTCATACTTAGCCCGGGAGACCGCCTGAAAGTCCATCGTCATAGAAACACATCAGTCATACTCCTGTGGAGGAACCAGAGAACGTACTGGTGACAGATATGCGTGTGTGTGTATGTTCACACCTCTTGGAGGCAGCTGTTCCAACGCCATTAGCAACGGCGCTGCCGCCAAGGAAAACAGGACAGCACCTGGACGCACAACAGGCAGCCATCGTTAATCCACTCGCCATGCCTATGAATGTGTGAGCAGGTTTAATTTCAAAGACACAAACAAACTGACAAACTGATGTCTCCATCTGAAATCCTAGAATGTCACTGAATTCCAACTGATTGATGGGTTTTCGCTGATTTCCCAGCGAGTAAAAACAGACCTGAGAATGATGGTCGGTCTGAGATGGTGACTGGAGGTCACAAATACTTCTTGTCTTTAAAATCTGGTATTTATCTGAGATGGTATGTAAACCGACCCACCTCCTGCACAGGGCCTCGAGGGGCCGCCGCTCCAGGGCCCGCCGGGGGGATTCTCTGGCCTGAAAGGTGAAGCAGAACTTTTACTGAGAACAAGGACATCTGAATGAACAACTTTCTGGCTTTTGAGGATTTATTCCTTCACCGTGTACCTGAGGATGAGGGGGGCCGCTGTCAACTTCCTCCTGTAGTTCCTCCAGCAGGGCGTCGATGTCCTCAGCAAGGCTGCTCGGCGTTGGACGGGAGTTTGGGGCACTGGGAGAAGAGTTGTCAGGACAAACTGTTATTTTCTGAAAAAAATTTAACTCTTAAAACCCATTAATACTGATATTTAGATTTAAATTGAAAAAAAAATACAATCAAATAATTAATTTGTGAAAATAATCCGTCAGGGGATTTTTTGGATTATTATTATTATTATTATTTGGAACAGTTCAACGATCGACGACCAGAAAACTTCTTATAGCACTAAAGTACTTCATTACTTTTTGAAATAAACATGAACTGCGTCGTTTTGAGGATGGGGATTTACTAGTTATTCCTTCAGGTGCGTCACCCGGCGGCGCCTCGGCCCCCGGCTGGGATATCAGGCTGTATTTGTATCGCTAGCATAGTTAGCGTCGCTAGCTTCACCTCGGCTCCCTGCGTCCGTCGCCATCTCTGGCGCACTTCGCCGCCTTGTCGTTCGAGTGCGCCGCGTCGGCTTTGCGGCAAAACGTCTTCTCGACCTCATCTAGAAGTTCGTCCAGGTCGTCATCGTCCATGTCCGCCCGGAGTCCTTCGGTTAGCCTCCGGGCTAACTTAGTGTCGGACGATAAGAGACCGCCATTCACGCTTGACGCGCTCGTCGTTGCCTAGTAACGGGAACGCAAGTAGGGCGGAAATGCAGCTCTCCGGACTTCAAAATAAAATAGCCTACGGTGAGTAAAACGTCTTAAAATCCTTTGCAGTGGAAAAAACTTGTGTTTACATATTTTCAGCTCTTATATGTATTTGTTGAAAAGTAGTCGGAGGTAAATTTACATTTTGGAAGGCATGATTTAAAATGCGATCTTGATAAAAACCCAAGCCGAGTAACCTGTCATGAAACCCGTAACAACTTCCATTGAATATAATTTTTCACTGGTCTATTTTAAATGTCAAAACAAACTAAAATTCTTGACTTTTACATGAGTCGGTGCGATAACGAATTGCCAGTCAGCTCCCCTGATATCCACTGGAATTAATCACGTCAGTTAAGATTTTGTTGTGAAATTTTTAATCGGGGGTGGAGTTTGTCCATCGGCCTGTGTCTTCCGGTAGCAGCACAGCTTTTTAAAGATTTTGGAGGACGGAAACAGGGGACAAAACCCGCGTGTGTAAAAAGGAAAATTATTTCAAATATATTTGAAGTACAAAAGATATTTATGCATTTGTTAGCGACATGGTAGATAAAATGAAATCGTTGCGTTGTCGGCAGGATTCGAACCTGCGCGGGGAGACCCCAATGGATTTCTAGTCCATCGCCTTAACCACTCGGCCACGACAACATGACGGTTTCTGCTTTGATAGCGTATAAATTGATAAAATCCATCAAATTGTCGTTATTGTGATGTAAATAAGTGGATTTGCATGAGGGTATACGAGACTTACTTTGTAGAAAATAGACCAGATAAATAGAATAAACTCATATTTCATGTTTTCGACCAGATGATCTTGTCATCACCCAAATGTCATTGTGAGGTTGTAAAATGACGTACAATAAGGCTTCTATTCTATCTCACGTCACCACACTGACACGCTCTATTATCTGAATTGCCCCGGGGAGAAAACTTAAACTTTTGAAGTTGAATATAAAATTATAACGGACGTTATTATAACTTGCACTTGCTCTCTGACAACTTCAGAAATCAAAAAGTGTTCATTTTACTCATTACTGAACCACATTCCACATGGTCTTATGATATTAATGTCCTGTTGTCCTGTTGTTGTTCGGAGTCAGATCCCCTGTTTGTGCATACAGACGTGTCAAACAAAGTTGGTTCTGACTCTGATTTCACTAGCTTGGACTGGAAAATCACTTTGTCCGACTTCCTGAGAAAAACAGACACAGCGAACAGCGAGTGCTTTTGTTTACGGAGAGCTGAATCATCTCATCCAATACCTCTTTGTGTTTTTCCATGCAGGTCTTCCTCTGCAAGCCTTTATGCAACAGCCCATAAGCAGTTGCAGATGTGGACGTCCTCACCACCCTCCATACCCCGGGTTGAATTCCAAAGCGAAGCTGCTGCTCTGGGAGCGTTTTCTTCTCCTTTGGCTACGGCGAGACCCTTGCTGTGGTCGCAAATCAGCGCCGTGTTTGTCGAGCGTGGATTCGTGGGCCAGCTCTCCAGTCTCCAGGTGTCTGTCGGGGTAGTTAGGACACGTCTGGCAGCCATGAGGCATTTGTTGTTGGTGGCGCTGGGTTTGCTGCTGGGGCCCCTGCAAGCGTGGGGCCAAAGGAACGAGAAGCCCAACTGCAAGCCCGTGACGTCCAGCTTTTGTCAAGGCATGGGCTACACCACCACCCTCCATCCCAGCGGGGCCGTCGGCTACAACCTGCAGCAGATCACTCGGATCGTGGAGACGGCGTGTTCGCCGCACGTGGCAGTGCTCATGTGCCGGATGGCAGTGCCCGAGTGCAGTGCTGAGGACAACAGCCGGCTCAAACCCTGTAAAGCTCTGTGTCAGAAGGTCAAGGCGGACTGCGACTCCGTCGTCAAGTCCAAGCACCTGACCTGGCCCTCCAGGCTGCAGTGTGACAGCCTACCGACGGCCAACTGTGTCGAGGTGAGCGGGCACGAGGGCTGACACCGCCGCCGCCTTTTTTCATACTCAGAGACGCTGGCCTGGTTCTTCTGAGGCTTCAGAAGGTCCAAACACAAGCTGCTGTGTGTGTCAGTTGTGAGCAGCAGGAGGGAGGAGAACACCTTCAACCCTAGACAGAGGACAGGGTCCAGAGGCAAGAAGGTCCTTCTCAAGCTAGCCCGAGCTCTCGCTGTTTGTTCTCTCTGTGTTCTTCTGCCTGGATTCTCCCAAGGTTCTTCGTCCTCCTCCCGCAGAAACTGTCAGCAGGTCTATTGAAGACTGTCTGCAGGTGTGAATGAGAAGGTGACTGGCTGGATGATTGACAGAACAGGTTAAGCCCCGCCTACTGTCAGCACGGGTGATGAATGGATGAATGAATGAATGAATATTGTTTGCTCCGATGGATTCAGATGTCAGAGCAGATTTAGCAGTCATCTTTGGCAAATCAGAGAAGGCTGATGCAGGAACCAATCAGACAGGCTCTTGTGAATACCGCCCGCTATAAGATGGCAGCCTCCGATTGACCAGAGGAAGCAGCCTTGAGCGTTGCGTTTATGTGTGCGCAGGGTCCGGGCCCCGCCGCCGCCCCGTCCAGCTGCCAGCCCGTCAGTGTGCCGCTCTGCAAGGACCAGCTCTACTCTGACACCGTCATGCCCAACATCCTGGGTCATGGCAACCAGCAGGAGGTCGAGCTGGAGCTGTCCATCTTCTCCTCGCTGGTCCGGGTGGAGTGCTCTCCCCAGCTGAAGCCCTTCCTCTGTTCCGTCTACGTCCCGGAGTGCGTGTCGGGGAAGCCCCGCCCCCCCTGTAGGACGCTGTGCGAGCTGGCCCGCTCTGGCTGTGAGACCCTGATGAATACGTTCGGCTTCCAGTGGCCGGCGACCCTGCGCTGCGAGGCCTTCGGCACAGACTCCTGCGAGCATGTAGGTCCCGTCCAGAACTCAGACTCCATCTCACAGCCTTCTCTATTTCAGTATCTTCTCCCCCCCCCGTCCAGGTTCTTGGCCCACCCCCGACCATGGAGTCCTGTCAGCCCATCAGTGTCCCACTCTGCAAGGACCTTCCCTACAGCGAGACTGTCATGCCCAACCTCCTCGGGCACAAGACCCAGGAGGACGCGGGGCTGGTGGTCAGCACCTACGCCCCGCTGGTGAAGGTCAACTGCTCCCCCCACCTAAAGCCGCTCCTCTGCTCCATCTTCGTCCCCGAGTGTGTGTCGGGGAAGCCTCGCCCCCCCTGCAGGACGCTGTGCGAGCAGGCGCGGTCCAGCTGCCAGCCGCTGATGAGCAAGTTCGGTGTCCCGTGGCCGGAGGCTCTGCACTGTGAAGCCTTCGGCACTGACTCCTGCGAGCACGTAGGTCCCTCGCTGTTGTCTCTGCGTCCTCCTTAGAACTCCGCCTGACCTGGTCAGGGCGCCGTTGTGCTGTGTTCCAGTACGGCGTGGGCAGCGACGGCGGCCTCTGCGAGCCCATCAACATCCCCGTGTGCCAGGGCCTGTCCTACAACCGAACCATCATGCCCAACCTCCTGGGCCACCGCAGCCAGAAGGAGGCGGCAGTGAGGATGACCTTCCTGCACTCCATCGCTCAGACCGTGTGCTCGGCCGACATCCGCCCCTTCCTGTGCATGGTATACGCGCCGCAGTGTGTGGCAGGTGAGGTGTGGCGGCCCTGCAGGTCCTTGTGCGAGCAGGCCAGGGGGAGGTGTGAGGGCTTCATCAGCCGCATGGGCGTCTCCTGGCCCGACGAGCTGCGCTGCGAGGCGTTCCCTCAGGACAGGTGTGTGACGGTGAGTCTGGAATGGGCGGATTCACCGAAAATGAATGACCCCTGATCTGACCTCCTCTTCTTCTTCTCTTCCTCAGGAGGACAGCAGGCCTGAGGTAAACATCTCCGCCTGACAAGGTCTGTCTCTGTGGGGGGTCCAGGGTCCAATATATACAGGAAGTCATTGGAGATCCTGAAGGGTCCAGACGTGTGAATGGTTTCCTCTTGCCCGGTGACGACTGGGAGATCCTGAATGAACATGGACGAATGCATGGTTGGATGAGCGAATGGTTCAGGTGAAGACTAGCTGAATAGACCTTTGGATCCCCGTCAGGACCAGGGTATCTGAAGGCACTTCCACACACAGGAACTCTGTCCTGGTCCGCTGTGAGGTCAGCTGACCTCACGTGACCACCTGCAGTGTGGAGATCCATGTGTGTGCAGCAGTGAGCAGCTGAGCTCCTGTCCCGCAGATGCTGACCACAGAGGGGCTGCTGGTCAAGCTGAACACAGGAGGCTTCACTGTCCACGGCAAAAGTAGGTTGAAGGTGTTTGCGGCGCCCCAGCTTTCCGTTCCCCACCCTGCTAAACCTTCATGTCTGTTTCTTTCATCTAGCCCTGAGTCGGAAGACCGCCCACCTTCTCCTGACTCTGGCTGACGTATCCTTTCCCGCTCGCTCCATCCTGTTTCTTCTCATCGGTCCTTTGGCTCCAAGTGGACATCTGGCCTTCTGGTCTGGGGGTGGGGTAGCTGAGGAGCTGGAGGCAGGATGTGTCTGAGGAGCCTTGATGAGCCCAGATGTTGCCGAGGGCTCCAATCGGGCGTGAATATGGAAGTCATTTCTGAGATGAAGGTATCTCAGGAACCTTGGGGAGATGAAGATAGCTCAAAGCTGAGAGCTAATCGGATAGCACGGCATGATAATATCCAATGTAGCCTAGCACAAAATGATCTTCTAGTTGCCCAGCAGGATCTCATGTCCTTCTGCATGAATCTCTCAGGCCGCAGCTTCTCGCTCCTTTACCAGCTCTCAGACAGACATGTCGAATGACCTGGACGTGCTGGAGTTCTTCAAGCTGGAGCACTACGTGGCCGCCACCCGCAGGACCTACGTGGAGAACTATGGGCGGAGGAACCCGCCCTCTGTCGACCAGGCCCAGATGAAAAAGGTCTTGTCCGCCCAAGGTGAAGCCTTGCCGCCGAAAAGCCCGTCCTGCACGCCAACCCTTGACCCCTGATCCCTGACCTCTGTGTCTCCATGCCCCAGGGTTCAACCTGGACCAGGAGAGCTTCCGGGCGCTGTGGGTGGAGTACGGCTCCCCCACCAGCATCGAGTACGACCAGTTCATGGCCTGTCTCACCAAGCTGCGCATCCTAAAAGGTAAATGAGAAGAAAGGTGGAGACTTTCTCCAGATGTCCCCTGAAGACACCGGAGGCCCAGAACCTGTATTCCTCTAACATCTGGATTCATCTCCCACCGCAGATCGTTTCCGAGCTCACCTGCTGTCTTTGCCGTGTGACTGCGCGGTGGCCAGCTTCTCCTTCTCGCAGGTGGGTCCGCTGCCTCACAGGAACCCGACGGGAACCAGGTCTGAAAAAGGGCCGGTGCTCAGGGTCCGACTCATTGCCGCCATTTCTTTTACAGTTTGTGAAGGCAGCCATTGTCTGAGGACCAGTCAGAGGCCGGGTTGACCAACCCCACCAGGAAGTCCGTTTTGTTTCTATACTCTTTGATGACCCGACATCCATCTTTATGAAACCGTTGACAGGAGACCAGGTGATAGCTGTGAGGGTCCTTTGTTAGCATTAAATATGAAAAGATCACCATCAGGAGCTCCTGTCTGACTGATACCTGCGCTCATTACATGGTTGTTACACCTCTTGTTACATCTGTGGATATCAGCAGACATATGACCAGGTTATCAGGTGACAAGGTGATCAGGTGATGGAAAGGTCTGAGGGTTTCTCCTTTATCATCCTCCTCTCCGGTTCCTCCGTCCCTGAAACCGCCCCCTGACAGCTGTCAATCATGATGTCATCATGTCAGGATAGAGAGGACAGGTGTGTGTGTGTGTGTGTGTGTGTGTGTGTGTGTGTGTGTGTGTGTGTGTGTGTGTGTGCGTGCACAAAAACCAGGGACTCGTTTCGTGTTTTGCCATTCAGTGTTTAATTTTTTTTAGTCTTGACATGAGAAGATGAGAACCTTCCTGAGGTGTCAAAAAGCTAGCTTAAAAATGTTAAAAGACGTCAGGACGTGACGTTAGTGGTCCTCTGTTTACAAGGCTTGCATCTCCACAGTAATGGTGAGTGTGTGTGGGGGGGGGGGGCGGCGGCGTCCTGTGGTTGGGGACAGCCAGCGCCGGAGCCATGTCAGTACTTCCTCCTGGAATGCTGTTAATGATGGATGGCGACGGCCTACACCTCCTCACAGGCTCATGGTCACCTGGATAAACTGGAAACACGGACGCTCTGTTTTTGATCCTCAAACGCATCACCATCTCCAGCCTTGTATTTTTGAAAATACATTTTTATTCTCTTAAATATTCTTTAAGCCCCCCCCCCACGAACTCACATCATCGTAGTTGAAGTTGGCGTTTCCCGTGCCACCGGTGTCCCTCCGGCGGAACTGATCTGAAAACAAACACACCGAGACACTCAGCAATGCCCGCCCCCGCACAAACAGAAAGTGGCCGTTGGCACTCACCGGTCAGGGCGCGGAGCCGGACGCAGCCGCTGACGAAGTCGTCAAAGTTGACCCTCCCATGGGAGCTGTAGCGCCTCATCACGCAGGTCATGGCCTGCGGGCTCAGGTTGTAACCTGAGGGCGAGATATGGTTGCCGTCACGAGAGCCGAACCTCATTTCCTGCCAACCTCTGACTCCACCCAGTGGTGGTGCCCCCCGCTGGCCGCCCAGCAGAAGGCAGTCAAGACGTACCAAGCGAGCGGACGGCCTGGTGCATCTCCTGCTCCTCTACAGCGCCGCTCCGGTCACGGTCGAAGGAGGCGAAGACGTTCTTCCAGCTGTTGAGCGCCTGCCACAGGTCTTTGAACTCCTCGAACCCCATGGACCCCGACATGTCCCTCTGAGACGCTGACGTCAAGGTACAACATCAACTGAGACCCCCTGCGCTCCAGGGAAACCTCCAGGAGCTTCCTGTCCACCTCTGCGTGGGAACTGCGACCAGGAGCTCCTCGGGTCATTTTCAATAAAGGGATGAAGGATACGTCCAGCATGCTGATCATCAGCCGACATGCCTCCAAGCTGAAGGCTAACGGGGACCACACACACACACATACACATACACATACACACACACACACGCACACACACACACACAAACAGTCCATTTTCCATTTACACAGTAATCATCCTAGTGGCGGTGGCGGCAAAGGTGCGTTACGTTGGTAGGAACCAGAGATCCCCGACTGTGTGAGGCAGCGCTGCAGCTCATCAGCAGAGATCTGGCCATCCTGAGGAGAAGGAAGAGGAAAAGGAGGTGAGGATGAGTGGCGTTGGCGGGGGGAAGTTTGACGGCGATGACAGAACGGAGTTACCTGTCCGGCAATGGCGGTGAAATATCCGTAGAGAGGATCCTGCTGCAGGATGGGCAGCACAGGTAGGCGGGGTTATTTGGGTTAGAAACACACAAGATGTTCAGATATGTTGACACAAACACACATACACATACACACACACACACACACACATACACACACACACACACACACACACACACACACACGAGCCTGCAAACAGGGGACAAAGGACATGTGCAGAGCCAATCTTTGACCTCT
>CAAKHD010005312.1:25825-36468 GCA_901007705.1 Fistularia tabacaria
ATCCTACACACACACACACACACACACAAACACACACACACACACACACACACATAGATCTACACAAACACACACACACACAAACATACACACACAAACATACACACACACACACACACACACACACACACATAGATCTACACAAACACACACACACACACACACACACATACACCTACACACACACACACACACACACACACACACACACACACACACACACACACATACACACACACACACACACACACACACACACACACGAGCCTGCAACCAGGGGTCAAAGGTCATGTGCAGAGCCAATCTTTGACCTCTGAGAAGATGGTGCTGCTATCATGAAGTGCCTATTAGGTAAACTGAGGAGGGAAACACACACAAACACACACTCCACAGGGTGACTATAAGAAAGTGACAGAATCCGGACGCTTCCACAAAAAGACGCCCCCACCCTCCAAAACCGGATGTGAGTAGGTTCCTGACACAGTCACGGATTCAAAACCATCGAGAGTAATCGAGTAATCGATGAAAGCGAGAGGTGTAGTTCTGGAATGAGGTGTTACAATGTGTGTGTGTGTGTGTGTCGAGGGGGGACGGGTGGGTCCGTATGTCGTCTCCTGCACTGACTTCCGCCCCTGCATCCCGTCCCGGGACGCGGCCCCGCCAATGAGCCGCCGGTCATCCGCCGGTGCCTCGGGGTTCTTACCGCAGCGGGAGCTCCGTATCCGGGGTACGCCATGGCAGGGTCTCGGGTTCGGGTCTCAGTCTGCTCCGGGTTCGGGGTCTCCGCGGCTGCGCCTCCGGCTCGGATCGCGAAAAAACCGCCGAAGTTGGTTCGATGTTCACGGGCGGGGCTCCGGCTGTTGACCGCAGCCTCCACCCCCTCCAAACACAGACCGACTTCAGCGCCGGTAATCTGGAGGGCGCGTCCGCTGCTCGGGGCAAACTCCAATAATCGATCGAAGCGACGGTTATTATCGGGTTTCGATCAGATGAACGTCTGCGAGAAGATCAGGAAACCGGACACGCCTGGTGTTTACCGCGAGCTGCCACCTTCAATTCGTATCAACCGTGACGGATCACATGACTCACAACTGACCAATGGGCTCCCGCTGAAAAATCCTGAATTTAATCCAGTCTTAATCTCGGTCAAGCAAATTACAAATGTTAGATTTTGATTTTAAACTTCTTATCTTCCTCAGAAAAGGATAATCATAAGTATTAGTCCGAAAATTCACGACGACAGACAACCGTTGTGATTAAGATGTGTCGCTGTTATCGCAAGATTTGTACAATTTATCACCAAGTTTTCGAATTATGACCTAAAACGACCAGAATCAACAAAAGAAAATACAGCCTTCCTGCTTTGTCTGTTCCTTTTGCTCACCGCTCTCACTCTTATCTGCCGTGGAATCTGCTGAAACTTCCTCACGTTTGTTTATACGTTTCACATTCACAATGCCACTGATTTTCCTTTATTATGCAGGAAAATGTCCAAACAACTCACAAATAAAACCCAGACTTGGGACATAAGTGTGTAAAACATGTGAAATAAATGTATCGATTGAGTCACAAGGCTATTGAGTGTGAGTTTGTGTTGACAAATAAAGACTTAAGACTCAAGAGTTGTTCTTGTTATTATGTAAGGATTTAGTAGGGACTCCCGGCTGGACACATGCATAAAAAAGAGGCACAAAAATGTTCAAATAGGCAAAGTATGTACACAGTAGAATAAAAGATTATGAAAATAGATGCTGGCCGTAAAAATGGGGTTGTTGCGAGTAAAGTGGGGACTTAGTGCAACTTCCTGAATAAAGTGCAGAAGGAAGTAAGCAGTTATTACAGTATCTGGAAACAGCACTTATTACAGAATCTGGAAACTAAAACCCCATCTAAAGCTCAGCTTGTTAGGCTGAGATAATTAATACAACTGATATTGATAGATTAAATCACTTTTGCAGGTCAAAGCAGGGCGATTTAAAACAACACAGTGATGATGATCAGCGGATGGTCACGCTTCTCGAGAAGTGATGTACTTTAACAGGGCGCAAGTGAAAAGGAAAATACAAATATCAGTGTCTATATCGCAATACATTCCATTGCATGATTTCACATTTTAGAATTTATCAATTACTGAAGACCGACACGAGCATTGATCGTTTTTCACACAGGCGGCAGCGGCAGGCCCTCCGAACCGGAAGGCGGCAGCAACACGCTATTTGATTACCGTTTTCCTCATTTCCGCCTACGTCACCAACAATCTCGCAATATGTCGCCGCGCACTGCGGGAAAAGATAAAACATTTGTGATCTTCGGCTGAATTATCGATGGCCGTGGAGGCTTAATGGAGACAATGTCGGAGTCGCTTGGGACGGAGACGCTCGAGGAGCGTGTGGCGCGCCTGCAGGACCTGACAGAGTTCACGGAGAGCTGCAAGAAACAAATCGAGGAGCTGTTCGACGCGCTGGGATGGTCCCCGGACCAGGACCCCGGGCAGGTGAGCGAACGGCGAACAGCTAGCTGCTAACAGATAACGGCCGGTTTCGTTGCGGATCTTCTTCAGCTGCAGAATGGCCTCAGAAAAAAACGAAATCTTTTACTTCTTTTGGAAACATTAAACTTAAAGTCACTCCAACGACCTTGAGTTGATATCCAGCCGCCGATAAAATTGGACAGAACATGGATTTTTATTTTTTATTTTGTATGGTATGACGACTTGGGAAGCCGATGAAATGTCATAAGTTTAATAATAAATTATTATTATTCGTGTTAAAATAAATGATATTAATAAATTATTCAATTAATTCTACGAATAAATTATCATATTCGTGTTGTTGTTGTTGTTGTTGTTGTTTTAATTTTACATTTGTCAGTATTTCCCACACAACATATCATGTAATTCCAGTTCAGAGAGTGAAAGAATATTCAATTAACTGACGCAGGAAAATTATCTTGAAAGTTGCTGAAATCGATAAATGTAATGAATTATTTAAAAATCAAGACATTTTCCTCGTCACTGAATCCATGTTCGAAGTTTCAGGTAAATCCCCCTTTCACCTTTTCTTTATTTAGAGAGTGAAATTAAAATTCTCCTGTGGACAACACACAGTTAATTGATTTGTTTGGATAAATATGCCAAGATTGATTGATCGATCAGAAACAGCTCTTTTGGCCACGTCTGCACTAACACAGACTCAGGCTCTGATTTTCGGCTCCACCTTGTACTGATGTGAAGGTAAACAACTGGACACAGTAACAGTGGGCAAAGTGCGAAGAGAGGACGTGCAAAGAGATGATCATGTATGTTCATTTTAAGTATTTATCTTGTTTACAGCACAGGGAGGTGTATCACTCTACACACCAGTGGCGTATGTAAGGTGTGATCTGATAGAGAGATGGAGCCTTATATCCAGATATCTGATTGGACCAGTTTAATTGTTATGATTATTTCTGCTGCCACACCCTGCTGGTCTATTGACAGATTCTCTGTCCACCAGAGGGCACTGTGGTCCCGTTGCTGAAGTGAGCTCCAGTCCCTCTGGACATGTGGACGAAGGCTTCCTCTGATTGGTCCTCATCTCTGGACATGTTTGTGAAACAAAGTCAAATAGAATTTTATATCATTTGGGACTCTGCTGAGTGACATCCTTAATTAACCCCTCCTTTACCACCTCTCTGACACTTAAGTGTGTTGAGCAGAGGTGGGCAAACCTTTTGACTCGCGGGCCACCGTGGGTTCTAAAGTTTGACTGAGGGGCCGGGCCAGGAACAGATGGATGGAGTGTTTGTGTGACATAGATGAAATAGAAGTACATGTAAAAGCCATTACATGAAAGGGTTTGGCTTTTTAACAAAGCATGAACATGCAAGGCTCATTGTACAAGTTTTATTTTTTTTTCCAAATGTATTGGTTTTATAACATGGTAGAGAAAGTCATGTTTACTCTCAGTGGGAACAGAGTTGTTGATCTCCACTTCTTGCCAGTGCATCAATGTCTGGAGTTAGTTTTATTGTGGCAATTCTCAGGATGGATCGAAGGTGTTGGTGAGTAAACTTGACTTGATCTGTGACGGGCTTTGTTGGTGTTCATGATGAATGTCATCTTATGTGCCGTCCTCCAGAGGTTTTTGAAACATGGCTAATCGCTAATTTGAATTGCAGCATAAAACCTGCTTCGGTCTCACGGTTGCCAGTGCTTTTCCTGGTGGTTCCATCTCATCAGTTGATTTGGTCCACCTGGACACAGAGCTGCTGCCTATGGCAGGCAATCAGTGCGGACCTACAAGCTTCGCTACCAGTCCAACTCGTAGCCAGGTTGTCTTCTTTCCCTTCCCAGTTGACAGGTTGCCTTGTTTACCATGGGACACCTCCCGGAACTTACTCTGTCTATCCCCGTGCTTGACTTCAGGAGCTTCACGTTCTCTTGCATGTCTTCCTGGTACTGACCCTGCCTGTCTCTGGTTCCCCTGCTTCATTTGCATTGTGCTGTTATGAACTGTTCTCAATAAAGTCCTTGAACTCTTTCTCTGTTGGTGTGGAGTGGTGGTGTTGAATTCGGTCCGTACCCCACCTGTTGCATTGGTACTTGACTCTTGAATGGAAAAAAATTGCTGAGTCTGTAAATTAGCAGTCAACCTCTGGGACAAGCCACCCGTTTTTGTTTTGACTCCTAACAGGCATGCTTAATGCTTAGCATGCTTAATGGCACAGTGACGGCTTATACTGTATTCTTTGAAAACCACAAGCATTTTGGGGGAAAAGTAAAAATATGAGGTTTTATCATGATAAAATTTCAGTTTTGTTGGGCCAGAATAAAATGCCCTATGGGCCATCAGTAGCCCGCGGGCTGTAGTTTGCCCATGCCCGGTGTAGAGACTGTGGGTTAGATGTTTGCAAAGGTACGATGTAGTGTGACCACATTCCGACTTCACACACGTACACACCAGTCAGTCAGTCTGGATTCACGGAGCTTCCAGCCGAAGGGGGACCTCGGCAGCTTGAAGAGTAAAGTCCAAGGCTCTCCTTGTTTGCAGGAAGCGATGCAGCAGTGTCCCTTTGATCTTGACCACTGGGTCCCTGCAAGGAGCCTGGAGAAACACAAGGCCTCCTGCCGGCTCAAAAAGATGGGCTACTCGGCCGAGGAGCAGGTAGCGTGCACGCACACACGCACACACGCACACACTGGAACTCCAAAGCTCCTTGAGAAAGAGGTGTCTGACCTGGAAAGTTTAACATTGGCGGTGCGTGTTTTCCAGGCGGAGATGGTGGACCCCTCAGTGTGTTATGAGAACAACAGCGTGAGGACCTTCAGCATCGGTGCGCCTTCTGTCCTGCTAACATCTCACGTGGTTTAGATATCAGGTCTTCACAGCAAATGTCTTCCTGGTCCTCTGAGTGAAGGCTCATCCACCATGTCTCCCCCACAGACAAAGCCTCGCAGCACCAGGCCATCCTGCAGGCCCGCGCCGCTGCGCCACTGATGAAGATGGAGGGGGTTTACTGGCAAGGTAGCGCTTTCACTGCAGGGGTCCAGACCCGGGTGGCCGGCTCAGAACCATGGGGTGTTTCAGGCTCTTTTGGGAGGAACCCTGACTTGCACGTGCATCCACTCCGTTTTCTGAGCTCAGTGGATTTTTGCTTTGTGATTGGAGCCCAGATCTGAGTTAGCAGCAGGCATGAATGTTGACGCCCACCTGGATGTCTCTATGAAGTGGTGTTTAAAGACAGTAGGATGTGCCGCCGCCCCGGGAAAAACATTAAAAACACGAACGAGGTGTGTGTCGTGGACTCATCCATGAAGAGATGGAGATGTTATTGTTAGTGAGGTGCGCTGATGGAGAGCATTGTCTGTGAGAAGGTGGGAAGCATTTATGGGGATTTGCTGCAGCGGACTGCTGGAACGCGATGGACAAGGCGTTGGACGAGGCATTCAAAGCCGGTCGGGGACGGTTTAATGATTTTAAAAAGAAGAGTGGCTTCTCGCCATCCATAAATGGAGTTGAGACACAAATTTGTAGCAAAGTCACATTTAGCAACACATCGTAGCATTAAATGTGAAGCCAGTGAGTTAAGGATAAAGTGACAAATGGGAAAACGTCCCCGACCTCCTCCGCCACCGCTGGCATCATCCCATCTTCAAAGTAAATACAATTAATAAGATCACTTTTTTTCTCTACATTCTCTCATTATAGGTTACAATTATCATTTTTACATTATTGGGTATTCATTAAGTACATTTTTTAAACCTGGGGGGCCGGAATGGTTTTATGTTTCGATTCATTTTAACGGGGAAATTTAATATGTCACAGAACTAGTCAAGGTTTGACTGAATGTTATGTGTAATTTCTGATGATATTTAATTTTCGGTATGAGACGCTCCCAGATGGCCTGTCATCACATCAGTCTGGTTTCCCCGCAGCGCCCCAGGTGGCTCAAGGCCTCACTCCTCCTCTGAGAGGGCCGGCAGCCATGTTTGGAGGTTGTTTTTGTTCTGCAGCCACTGTGAGACTTAGTGCCTCCTTGATACACTTCAGGTGGAGAAGGAGGTCCTCCATCTTCTATTTATTGGTCCGTCCATGGAGTCCAGTGTTCAGACCAGGAAGTTCAGTCTTATCTGACGTGTTGCAGGAGGAACCCATGTCTCTGCTCCCCGTGCAGGTCAGTTCACTGGCCAGCCCGTGGACGTGCCCCAGAACCACAAGCGCGCTGTGTGCGACCTGACCCCCGCCGACCGGTTGGCCCTGTACGATCACGCCATCCGAGCCCTGGACAGGCGGCAGGAAGACGCTGCCAACGAGGACCTCTACGTGGACCTGGTCTCCAAACTGCAGAAGGGTGAGCAACAGCGCCCCGAGTGTCAGATGGAAAAAAATGTCGTTTGTGTGCGTGCGCGAGGTCGCTCAGTGAAGGTGTGTGACAGGTGAGGAGCAGAAGGAGCCCAAGACCCACCTGGAGCTGATGGCCGAGATGAGGGACTATAAGAGGAGGCGCCAGTCCTACCGTGCTAAGAACGTGCACATCACCAAGAAGTCCTACACAGAGGTACGGCCGCTCACAAAGCCACCGTCCACTCAGCCCCCTTGCTGACCCTCCCCCACCCACAGGTCATCAGGGAGGTGATCAGCGTACACTCAGAGGAGCTCGCCAGGCAGTGGAAAGAGGAGGAGGAGGAGGAGAAGGAAGAGGCCCCAGCACAGCACTCCTCACACAGGTGACACACACACACACACACACACACATACACACACACACGCACAACCATCTGCATCACCCCCACCTGACACTGATGGGTGTGTGCGTGTGTTCCAGGCGCAGGTCACTGTCCTCGGAGTCCGGGCGGTCCCACAGCCGCCGCCATCGCAGCCGGGAAGGCAGCCTGGAGCGGGAGGAGGCCCGGGGGAGGAGGAGGAGGTCAGATCTGCTTCTACGGCTCCTTGTCTGCTCAACCACACACTGAGCTCATCCTCTACCTCTGCCACTGCTACTAATGCTAGTAGCTGCTACGACTTGCTACTGCTAACACGGCCACTACTGCTACTACTACTACCGCAACTCATACTACTGCTACCAGTACTACTACTTCTACAACTACATCTGCTACCCCTGCCAGTACCACTACTCCTACTTTCACGACCTTTCCTGCTTCTAGGACTACAACTACTACTATCACCAACCACCTTCACAACTACTACTACTACTGCTTCCATAACCAACTTTACTGCTGCCAGTAGTATAATAAATACTATCATTAACCACCTTTACTTACACTACTGGGACGACCATCGCCAACTTTACTGATGCAAGTACTCCAAATACAATCACAGTCTTGACTGCAGCGAGTACTGTTACTACTATCACTATCACCCCTTGTTTTCCTTTGAACACTGCTACTAGTACTACTACTATCACAACCATTAGTACTACTGCTTGCAGTATTCCCATTACTCCAATCTCCTCCTCCTTGACTCCTCCCAGTACCACTACTACTACTCATCCCTCCACTTTCTACTCCTACAGTTGAGCATGAAGACTCACAGTTGAGTATTACTGCAGTACTTGCTGCTGGTGCTGGGACTGACAGTTCTCTCTGGTTTGTCCTGAGTTCTGGTGGAGCCTCTGGAGAACCAGTCAGGCATGGCATTTCATTGTAAAAGGGAGGAAATGAGCTTGGGGGTGTTCCATTGTGTGCAGGGCTTCTCGCTCGCCGGACGAGCATCGCCGCGACCGCAAAAAGAAGAAGAAGAAGAAGAAGAGGAAGGATGAGCGGGAGAGAAGCAGGAGCGTCAGCGGCTGAACGCATCACATCCTGAAGCGAAGGGTCAAAGATCACCGCCAGCCTGCAGCCAAAGGAAATTGAGTTTGATTTCCTGTTTTTGCCGCACGGTGACCTTCAGGTCAGGATCCAGAAGACAAGAGGATTTGTATATTAGCAGGAAATACATTGATTTTATTTTTTTATTTTGTTGTATTTTTAAATTTTAGCTAAGAGGGTTGTCTTGACTTTGTTGTGAAAATAATTTAAGGACATTAAAAAAAAAAGATATGAAATTGTTCAGCAGTGACTTCTTGCAGAGAAGTATGAGCGTCTACCTGTCTTGCCTCCGATTGGTCGACTGCTGCCACGTGACACTAGGGACCACTGCCATTGGTCCAGAACCATAAAGGTTGAAATTGCTGCGCAGGTTAAAGCAGGCGTCATTGGAAATGCCATTTTCAGGAGTTGCCCCCCAGAGTTTGGCTCCGCCCCCTGCGGCCCATGTCCCATGGTTGGCAGCACATCATGGCCCCCCCTCCTCGCCGGAATGTATGACAGGAGTGTTGTCGGCTTGTTCTGGGGTCAAAGGTTACGCTGCTGTCTGAGAGCATTTACCCTAGATTCTCCTCGGACAGCAACGCCTGGGTGAAACCAACTGGTGTGTGTGTGTGTGTGTGCGTGCACGGCGGGGAGGTCTGGTTCTTTGGCTGCCTCTCCGCTGCCCCCTGCTGGCCAGACAACTGCCCAGCTCCGGCTTCAGGTATTTGTCACCTTGCTGAGAAGCGGAGATGTCAGAGAGGAGGAGGTGCGTGGAGCCTGTCAGAACCCGGGACCTCGAGGAGGACGGGGATCCGCTCAGAGCCAACGGACCTCCACAGTCCTACTGCGTCCTCGTCCGAGGCCACTGGTCCTGCCGGCCATGGAAGCCTCCTCAGATAAGGTGAGGGTCCTGGTCCGCGATCCAGGGAGAGGCCATTTTAAACAGAAACCTTTTCTATTGCCTGAGATCTCTGGTCCTTGGATTCCAGGTAGGTCCTCCTTTCCTTCAGGACATCGTGGCCCTTCATCTCCAGGCTCTCTGGACCTTCATCTCCTCACCTTCAGATCTCTTCTCCATCTGTCACACTTATTTCCTGAAGACTGTCCGGCTTCTGTCTGCTTTGCAAGAAGCGGTTTTCAAATGGAGACCCCCCTCCACACCCCTTCTCCCCCAGCTCTCTCCACCTTCACACTCCTCCACCTCCTGACTCCTTCTCCAGACCTGTCCACCTTCATACTCCTCGTCCTCCAGACCTTCATCTTAATGCTTCTTCTCCACCTTCCCACTCCTCTACCTCCAGCCTCCTTCTCCCTCAGCCCCCAGCTGATCCCAGATTCTCTCTGATCTTCTTCTCCATCTCTCCTTTCTCCTGCCCTTTCTCTCACCTGTTGTCACGGCGACCTGGAGAAGGAACCGTCGAGCTTATCTCCAGTGGTGTGCTAAAAGTGAGAGGTGTTGTGTCTCCTGGTCCCCACCTGGAACGGCAGGGCCTTGACAGGTCTTGAAAACATTGAGTCTAAGCAGCGGACCTTAGCTGGAGGCCTTGAAAGTTCTCAAGGACTTCATAATTTGTCTCCTAAAGCAGCAACGATTGGTTTATTGGGTATTGATTGAGTATTGATAGTGGTCCTGATTGGCTGGCCCCTCCCGTGATGCCTTGCCCGTGGGCTCCGTTCAGCCTACTGGAGTTTGGGTGAGAAGTGGTGGATCTGAGAGGGTTCTTTGTCTGGATGGAGCCCCCCCCGACTCTTCTCAGTGTCCTATCACATTCCTGAGGGAGGGGTCGGGAGGGTCATCATGGATATGACGGCACCTGGTCTGTCGCTGTGGAAACAGACGGCCTCCAGGTGGTTGCCTAGCTGCTCGGACGCAATCCAACCGTTTTTGTTTTCTTTTTCCCGTTGTTTTTCGACCCTGGTCCTTCGTGGGCGGGGCTTATGCTCTGTCTCTGCCCCCCCAGGCGTCGCTCCTCTCCGGAGTCCTCCTCTGCCTCTTCATTGGCGCCTCAATCTGCCAGGAGGACTACTCTGGCTACCACTCAGGTCAGCGCCTGTGCGCAAACACACACACATATGCATGCACATGATGAGAGCATCGCCAAGCCTTGGGTTGCTATGCCGACGGTCACACAGATTCAGTGTTGACCTCAGGTGTGTCTCTGTCTCCAGGTGAGGATCACACCTATGAAGGTTCCCTCATCGACCGCTTTGACCACCAGGGGTCTCCGGGACCAGGTGAACCTCTGATTGTCTCTGGCTGGAGGTCACGTTGATGGACACGCCCACTCACCCCCCCCCCCCCCCCCCCCCCCCCCCCCCCCCCACGCCCCCCCCCCCGCCCCGCCCGGGCGCG
>CAAKHD010005312.1:45151-57206 GCA_901007705.1 Fistularia tabacaria
CACAGCGGAGATGCACCCCCACTCTCATACACACCCAGACATACACACACACACACACACACACACACACACACACACACACACACACACACACGCGCGTATGTACGACAGTACGATACACACCATGTGACCTTGACCGCAGCTCCAGCAAAAAAAGGAAGTGCAGGTTTACTGAGGTGAGCCACTCTAGGTTTCATTAGCAGGGATGGGTTTGGCCCTCAGTCTCCATGGCAACAATCACAACTTGTCGGGTGACTCCGCCCCCTACAGAGAGCCAGATGACCTCTCTCATCCTGCATGGGTCTGAGGAGCACGGTCAGAGATGCAGGTATGGAGAGAAGGTGAGGTGAAGAACCACACATACCGTCCACGTGCACTTCCTGTTTGTTTGTATTTTCAAGCTCTGTTGATGCGGAGAAGATGTTTCCATGGCAACAAAGTTCCCATGTTTTCTTTGGACGTTTTGGGATTTTTTGTTTGCTTTTTAACTTCAGGAGACAATCTGTAGGTTTCAGATTATCTAGAGAACTCAGGAGATAATATGAAGGTTTTCAGGAGACAATCTGGATATTTCTGGACATCATCTGAAGAAAAACAAGGACCTGTACTGAAGATCAGCAGGAAGAAGAAGAAAATGTCGTTTATTAGAAACCAGACTTGGAGACATGCTAGAAAACAGAATCTGCCTTTTATTGTGAAAAACAGGATAAAACATTGACGTCTTTAAGAGGGTTTCCTCCTGACAGGTAGTGAGGGCGGGACTTCCTGTCCGGAGTTCTTGACTGAAAAGAGTACCAGGTTCCTTGGTGAAAAAATTGGGTTGAAGAGGGGAACCAACTGGCTGTCCAGACCTGAGGAGACATAAGGCATCAGGTGGAGCCCGGGGGTGTGTGTGTGTGTGTGTTGGGGGCGGAGCCTCACCGTTCTCCTGCAGGTACATCATCCTGTCCAGCAGCACCAGGGTCTCCACGGCCGGGGCCAGCAGCAGCGCCAGGCTGAAGAACACCACCACCCGGGCCTGCTGCCCCAGCATGGCCTCCACCCGGTGGGGGTCCAGGGGCAGGTCGGGGGGCAACCCCACCCGGGCCAGGCCCAGCCGGGCGTACCTGCAGCAGCAGGGGGGTCAGAGGTCAACTTTGAGGAATCAAAAAACTTGCCCATCATGTTATTGCAGTCATTCTGGGATTATTATGGGATTGCCTCTAAAACTGAATTGTAAATTACGAGCTAGAAACCACAATGCCCCCCCAAAAGCACTTTTAACAGTGGCTTCACCTTTCTCTTATTTTTATTGTAAAATGGCTTTAGATTTTCTTTGACTTCAGATAAAAATACTCTAAAATTATCTTTTAACAATTAAGCAGAGATAAGCAAGACATTTTCCTCAACAATTAAAAATGGGAGGAAATTACTTTAAATGTCAAAGAATTAAACTAACCATTACTGCTTTATCTGTACATTGTTTTGTTACCTGTTTTCTATTGTAAAATATCTGAGTTTAAAGAAAGGTGCTGAAGGTAAAATGTACGATCATTTCTGTCGCTGGGTGAAGATGCACTTCTGCGTGCAGCCACCGGGGGCAGCGCGGAGACACTGACTCTGCGAAGGACAGCAGGTGGGCCTTCTTGACGGTCTGGATGGCGGCGCGGCGCAGGTTGGGCCTAGCGTCCCGGACGAAGCTCTCCAGCGTGGCGCGGTAACAGTGAGTGCGCAGCAGTGCGCTGCTGCTGCGGAGCCTGGCAATGTAATCCTCCAAGGCGTGACACGCCCCCTCCCGCGCCTTGTAGGACAGCTGGTGCCCCGGCAGCGCTCGCACCCGTGCGCTCATGGGGTACCCAAAGGGAGCATCGAGCCCCTCTGGGGCAGGCGCCCCAACAAGGGGCGGCTCCAGCACCCCAGGGGGGGCCGGCTCCTCCCGGGTGCTGATCTTCATGTAGCAGCACGCCACCGATGTGATGGCGCGCACGTGAGGGCAGTGCACATAGAGGCGCAGAAGCGTGGCACTAAGGTCACCGCAGGCGTGGAGGCCCGTCAGGACAAAGTCGCCCTCCCTGCCAGGCGTGCGCTGTAATGTCACGTTCTGTAGGTCCGAAGGCTCCAGCTGCTGCACGAAGGCCTCCCATGATGCCTTGGGGTCAACCCAACCTTCCACGTGGCGGGGAGGTGGCAGGGGTGGCGCCGGCAGGGAGCCCTGGAGTGGACAGGAAGAGGCATTTTGATGCCGAGGATGGGAGTCCCGCTCACAAAGACACTTCCTGCTTGGAGGACACACCCACCTTCCTCTGGCCCTCCTTCTCCACGGCCCACAGCAGCTGCCTGTCAAAATTGCACGCTGTGGCGACCAGCTTGGGATCGGCCTCAATCGCAGTGACAGACAGCCCGAGGCCAAAGGACAGGAGGCGGGTCAGGTGACCCTGGGGGGAGTAGTGAAGTATTTAGAAGTGCTAGTTTGCACTCAGAATAAAAACAGCTGGTACATGGAACATCTCCATCTTCTGGATAACGTAGAATACGCGAGTGAGACATGGTGTTCCTTTGGTTCCCCGGTGGAACCTGGCCGGAGGCTCACCTGTCCGGACCCCACATCCACCACCCGCCGGCAGCGGGTCCGGCTGCAGAGCTGCTCCACCAGCTGGGGATCAGACACAGGGGTGTTATTGCCTGGGAAACAGGCGCCATGGCACGGCGCAGTGCCGCCACCTACCGTGCCCAGGGCTCGGATCTCGTGCTGCTTCTTGGGCTTCACGTGCTTCCGGAAGACGTGGCCAAGCAGCGAGCTCTGGGTCTGGTTCTCTATGAACTCCTCCGGCCTGGCGCAGCCGTCGACGTCCCGACGCCACGTCCTGGGGAACACCAGCGCGTGAGCGGCGCTGCGGAATGCCAGCAGGGACAGTGGCCACACGGACGGGTATCTGCAAGGACAGGGAACCAGTCGGAGGCGTACATTTATTTATAGGACGTGATTGCTAATCAATAACTTCTCAATAGATCTCCATCCAGTCCACAGCTGGGTGGTACCTCCTGTCGCTCACTGCCGCGTCCAGCAGAAGGTCAGCGACCTGCGGGTATGACAGGTGGAGCAGCGCTTTCTGCCAGGAGGGGGGCAGCGTCTGCCACAGGTCCTCGGTGAAGAACTCCTGCAGCACAAACAGCCTCTGATTGTGAAAAGCCCAGACCGTGTCTGCATGTTTCCTCCAGTTCGGCTGAGAATGGAGTTCAGTATATTTCTGTTGATATGATCACTCTTTTCCACCATGACCTTCATGGCTTCACTGATTTTCCAGCAAATAATCAGGGTAATTGAACACACCAGGAGAGGCGGTAAAGACATACACAGATGTGGTATCTCAGACGATTTGCGGAAAATGATCGATACGTGACAACAGACCGCAGGATCTCAGGGAAACAGGAGGACAATTATTGATCCGGTATCGAAATAGAAATCAACAAAGGAGACGATTTAATATGAAGTCAGAAAATTAAAGAAATTTAAAAGAGAGAAAAGAAGAAAAGGATTCTCCAGCTCGTCTTTGTCTTGTCAGTAAAGGCGATGCAAAGGGAGTCGGGGTGGAAGGGTGATCGATTATCGGCTATCGATCGGCGTGTACTGACGATGATGTAGGGGTCGGTGAGATGTCTGTGCAGGGACAGCAGCTCCACCAGCCGCCCCGCCAGCTCCGCCGCCGCCGCCATCAGCCCAGAGGGATGTTCTGTCGGGACCGGGGGACCACGGGCATCACCGGGGGGGGGTTACGGTGTATCCCCGCCCGTGCGTCGACAAGTGACCGGCGACTAGCTGCTGAGCTAACTGTGCTAACTGTAAGTTTACCCGTCTGGAGGTGAGGCGTTCAAATGCGTCCTGTAAATTCAACATTCCCGGTGGTCACGGCATTGCGTGGGAAGACAGCGGTTGGTTGGAGCGGTTATATGTTTTGTTTCACCTTTTACTTGTAATTATTCACAATGTTTGCTTTTTCTATGACAACAACTCCCCGTATTTCCATACGTATTTTCTCAGCTTTGTAAAAAAAAGATTTTAATTGCACAATGAGTCGCCACTCATCTGCACAAAGCACACTTGTAAATATGGTCTACTTTTTAAATTGATTAATTTTTTGACATGCCATGTCTTCTTTTATGATCGTTGTTCTTGTTCTGATCTCATACCCTCTGGAGGTAATCTGCCCTCATGGCCCTAAACGTAACAGCAAGTGTGTGGAAACATACTCGACAACACACAAGGTTCCGGCGGAAGGTTTCTCCGTTTTTTTTTGTGCACGAAAAGGCGTCACAAACCCGGATGTGAGCCTCAGCCGTGCGGGAGCCCGTGAGGGAGTCGCTCCACATGCGGACCAGGTCAGTTTTGCGTTAAACTGACTTATTTTCAGCTGGTTAAGCCCTGGAAGTCTCCCGGTTACAGGCTGCTCGTGTTACCGGGTACGGCGGGGCGTTTTTTTTCGTTGACAAATGGTCACGTAAAGACGCCCGTTAATCGGAAGCAGCAGGACCAGCCCATTGGCTAGCATTAGCAAGCTAACAATATAAACATTCGTTAGCAAGCATGCTAAAGTCCACTTTTATCAGCAGGGGATCCAAAATTGTCTTTCAAGTCTTAAAGTAATTTTTTGGTCCTATTACTTTTTTCCGACAAGTGATTATTAAAAACTTAAATTATTAAAACTTTTTCAAGCGGACTTTGTGTTTTAAAGGGGAAATAACTTTAAACACTTCCTCTCAGCTGTTCCCCTCGGGTCTCTTCAGCTAATCACTTGCCTCCATTTAACCGATGTACCTAAAACTTTTTTCGGGGTTTTTTGAATCATTAGCTTGCGTTAAAAATCTAAACAGAATTGAGGTGCAGTTTTGACAAAAGAATAAAATAGGAGGAGACGCCACACATTCTATTCTGTTGAATTACGATTCTATTAATTTTAACCAGGTGAAGTTTAAGGAAAAGCCAAGTTGTTTTTTGATTTTCTTTCTGTAGTTAATTGCTTTCATATAAGCGCTCGATGATAGAACATCCAGTCCAACAGGAAGTAAACCCATCACCATGACAAGTTGCTTTTAGGACATCGATCTTTCCTGTTTGTCAGGATTTTGATCTTCTTGGTGTTTCCTTGAAGACTCAAGCTGCTCCTGGCAATAGTAGTGATTGGATTGTATCTATGAATCTGTGTGTGCAGATATATCGATAACGTGTGGTTTGTTTCTTCGCAGTGAATGAGGTTTCATCTAAGCTCCTGGACCAAGGCGGCGTCGCCCCCGATTCCTGCAGCCTGGAGCTGTGGCCAGCGTTGGAATATTGAAGAGCATTGCCTGAAGATCGTCTGAAGAAGTCTCCAGAAGTTTCTCAAGTCAGTCCAGCTGAAGTCATGCTGGAGGCTGCCGATCGGCACCATGTGCGTGGCTCCACGCTGATGTGGCAGTGAACATCTTAGCGAGAAGATACCTGGAACCCTCCCAAGGAACCATGGAGGATCTGACCATCAACATCAGCACATCGGAAGAGGCGTCATCCAGGCGGGAGGGGGCGAGAAGCATGAGCAAGAAGAGGAAGAGCTTCTTGAAAAAGATGTGGCTCCTGAAGAAGAGGAAGGGGGGGGCAGGGCCCGGGACTCCCCAGGAGAACAGAGCTGTCAGTCATCCTTCACATCTCTCGTCCGGCACCTCCCTGCTCCCGAATTCTGCCTGCCATCCCAAACCAAAAGCCAGCCCGGCCTCGCTCTCTGCCGGCCCCAGCTCCAGGGCCCCTGCTGGCCCCAGCACCCGCCCCTTTACAGCGTCTCCCACTGTCCCCACCTCCCGGCCCTCTGCAGCGCCCCTTGCTGGCCCCAGCGCCACACTGAACCCAACCCGCTTCCTGGCCATGGACTGTGAGATGGTGGGCACGGGGCCCAAAGGCAGCGTTAGCCAGCTGGCCCGCTGCAGCATCGTGTCCTACGACGGCGACGTGGTGTACGACAAGTTCATCCAGCCCCCCGACCCCGTCACTGACTACAGGACCCGCTGGAGCGGCATCCGGCCCCGGGACTTGGTGAAGGCCACACCCTTCACCCAGGCCAAGAAGGAGGTGAGGACCTGCTCGGGGGCCCCTCTTCACTGAAATGATCTGAAGTACCTTAGATCAGCAGAAAGTCCCTGGAGATGACCCCCCTCTAAGGACAGCTGCTCTGCAGGGAAGTCCACAAAACCCCTGATGAGGAAACCCACAGAGCTCAGCATGAGCGCCTTGAAAGGAGAAGGAATTACCTTTAATTGCCCTTAAAATAGCCTTGAATTAGCCTTTAGACACCCTTAAATTATAGTCTTATACACTTAAATTAACCTTAAAAAAGCCTTAAACTACCCTATAATTATCCTTAAATTACCATTAAAATATCCTTAAAATATCCTTAAAATACCATTAAAATATTCTTAGATTATCATTAGAATACCCTTAAGTTATCCTTAAAATTCACTCATGTCATCCTTAAATTATACTACAATTTTCTAAAACCATCCTTACATTATCCTTAAAACACCCATCAATTATATTTAAAATATCTATAAATTATCCTGAAAACCTTCTTTAAATACCCTCAAATTATCCTTAGAATATCTTTAAAATGCCTTCAAATTATCCTTAAAATGCCCTTAGATTATTCTTAGATTACTGTCAAAATATCCTTAAAATACCTGTACATTCTCTTTGGATCACCCTTCAATTGATATTAATTAAGATTCCCCTTAAAATCCACTTATATTCATAAAAATAATTATTTAAGCCTACTCGAAACTCAAGGATATCATACAGGCATATATGTATATTCAAATGTAAAAGAAACAGTGGAAATAAAAAATTTAATAAAAAGTGCCGAAGTGACCTAAAAAATTGTGTGCGTGCGTGTGTGTGTGCGCGCGCCAGGTCCTGTGGCTGCTCCAGGGGAAGGTTGTGATTGGCCATGCAGTTCACAACGACTTCCGGGTGCTCGGGTACTGCCACCCCCCCTCCCTGACCCGGGACACATCCCACATCCCGCTGCTGAACCAGAAGGCCGGCTTCGCCCTGCGGGAGTGCGCCTCGCTTAAGAGGCTCACCAAGGCCATCTTCAACCGGGACATCCAGGTGAGCACCCTCGCCATCTTGGCCTGAGAGCCGCAGCATCACGCAGCTCGAAATGCGTAGGAGACGCAGTCTTCAGGGATGTTATGTGCACAGAGTATCATGAAAGTACTTCAGAGTATTTCCCCAGCACTTCCTCAGCTGAGAAACCTCCTCCTGACCTTCCTCTGCTCCGCAGACGGGGAGGAAGGGCCACTCGTCAGTGGAGGACGCCAGAGCCTCCATGGAGCTCTACAAGGTGGTGGAGGATGAGTGGGAGCGCCACCTGGCCTCCAGGGGGAGCGCTCGCTAGAGCCCCACCACACAGGAAGGCCGCCTGAGTGGCGGGTATGCTTTGGACTCCGCCCACCGAGAGGCCCAACATCCTGAACTTCCTGACATGCTGACTGATGAAGAAGAACCTGGCGCTCATCAGATTGGAGCTCCTCCCTCAGGGTTGTCCAACAGGAGGCGCCACGTTGGGGCCCCACCCCTGTGGCTGCGGTCCGTTCCCCGAGGGAATGCCAGGGGAACCAGGAGGGCAGAGAAGATGTGCCTTCTCGATCTGCTCCATGAAAAATCACCTGCTGGACTCAGACTGGTGTTTACCTGCTAATCAGTGTTTTTAATCTGGGGGGTTTTATCTGGGTTTAATTAGGGGGTTTGTTAACAGGGACCACTGGGTCCCAGGTTTGTACTGATCCTTGGGGATGGCCCATACCACTGTCTGCAGGTCAGAGGGACCTGTCTGGTTCTGTCTGGATTATAATCTGGCTCCTCGGCTTCCAGCCACAGCTCCAGGTTTAACCCTTTCACGTCCAATAAAAGAAGGAAGAGTGCAGTTTGTTCTTCTGTCAGGAACTGCTGAGGTTCTAGCAGTGCAACCCAAGGGCTTTAGAACCCACCGCTCTCCTGGGATTCAAGAAGAAGGTTCCACAGCGCTGGCTTCTGAGAGTGGAGGTCCAAGTCCTGAACGGGTCCAGGAGATACCAGGGTCAGGAGAACCCTGAGGAAGATGGGCCACGGCTCGCCAGCCTGACCATCTGGAGCCTGCAGGTGTGTGTGAGAGAGAGTGTGAGTGAGTGAGGGGGACAACAGCAGGTCCAATGGGGAACTGCCAATACTGACTTCAGTTCTACTTAGATGGGAGTACAGATCTAGTTCAGGTGCATACAAGTCTACTATAGGTGCAGTACAAGTGTAGGACAGGGTCAGTACAGGTTGCAATGTCGGTGAAGTAAGGTCTAGCACAGGTAATCCAAGGTCAATACAGTGGCAGTAGATGCATAGTGCTGGGTCAGTACAGTTTCAGTATAGGTGTAGTACAGGTGAAGTGCGGATGCAATACTTTTGTAGTACACGTTGCAGTGTAGGTGAAGTAAAGGTGCAGTACAGGTGCAATACAGGGTCAGTACAGTGGCAGTAAAGGTGAAACAGGTGCAGGACAGATGCTGTATAGGTGCAATTCTTATGCAGGGGGTTGGACCAAATACCACTCCTTCCTGCTGAGGAAAAGGAGGTCAGAGTTTAAGTTCATCTCTTTAACCCAACTCAGGCCGAGGTTCTGATGGCTGAGGTTCCGGTTGCCGAGGTTCTACTTTCAGAGGCTCTTGTTGCTGAGGTTCTTGTAGCCGAGGTCCTGGTGGCTGACGTTATCTCTCCAGTGGTAGCTGAGCGATTCTGGGTGTTCCTTGCCCTCCAAACAAGAACCCTCAGACGTCCCACTCCTCTGAGTTGCCCCCTGCTGGACGTCACCGGACACCGTGATGTAATCCTCCGTGCCGCCTGCATGACCCTGGCTGGCCCCGCCCCTCCTAATCCCCACATGCACGTGCATTAGCGTGCGTGCCCCCAGTGTGTGTGGCTTAATGAGCTCAGGTGGGTGAGAGGCTGAGCTGTGAGCACAGAGAGGCTTTTCACACACACACACACGTCACAAAAGTTGATTGATGGTGTAGAATTTTCCGCTGCTCTCTGATGTTCTCCAGGGTTCTCCAGGTAAGAGGATTCCAGGTTCTCCTGCTGTTCTCCTGCAGGCGGCAAGAACTTGAAAGGCCAGAGGGATTATGCAATAAAAAATGGATTTCAAGGGTTTTACCCTCTCTACACACACACATACAAACACACACACACACACAAACACCCAGGGTCAAGTTATTGGTAGGACTATGCAGGTTAGCACCACACACACAGTGTTTGTGAGCATAATGCGTTTTTTATTAGCATTAGGAATCTGTCCATTTTGCAAATTGTAGATTGTGTGTGTGTGTGTGTGTGTGTGTGTGTGTGTGTGTGTGTCACCAGGAGGTTTCTGAGCAGCTTCACAGTCAGACTGAGGGCCCAGGTGGAGAAGAAGCCCTGACAAAGAGGAGGACCCCTCGGGGAGAGGAGGACCTCTGAGTCCAACATCGAGGTCCTCAGTCAACGAGGGAAGCTCCTCAGAGTACTGCAAAAAGTACTGTGAAAGTACACAGAGCACGCAGTTGTGCGAGTTACTGCCAGGAGAAGCTGAGAAGCTTGAGACGACCTCCAAGGTCTCACGTGACCAAACCTGCAGCCTCACCTGGGGTGGAATCTCCATGTGCCAGGATCATGGCGGATGGGTCCACACCCCATGGATAAGTGCCATTGGGTGTCCTTGATCATTGATCAGGGGTTCGCCTGCTCTGAGCCCAGCAGGACGGAGCTCACACGCCTCCACCGATCAGTATTGATGGATATCGATTAATGTCCATCACTATTGATCAGAGTCTCGAGACGTCAGGTGACTCTTGGACAACAAGCGCTGCAGTGAGCGAAGTTGAAAACGAGGAGGGGGAGGGGGTGGAGAGGAGGAAGAAGAGGAGGAGGAGGAGGGGGCTCTCCTTTAACTGAGCCCGGTCCCCAGGCTCCGCTCTCTTCACCTCCTCCCACCAGAGCAGTCGCACCTTCTCCTCTCCTTCCAACTTCTTCTCCTCTTCCTCCTCACGCGCCGGACGGACACGGACCGCCGCGCGCGCCCGACCCGGCGCCCCACACAGCGAACGCGCGCACCGGACGACCATGAGGTGGGTGATCGATCACCACCAATACGACGGCGTCACGTGGTCCGAGTTCGGACCTGGACTGAATCCCGCGGTTCGAATTCTTGGATCATCTCGCGTTAATTCATCAAATTGGAAATCCATCTACGCTTAACGTGACCTGCGACGGGCTACGATATTAGAAGTATTACGGTATAACAGGATTACAATTATAACTATTTGAAATATTATAGTATTTGAAAGTTGTCAACATTACAAAATATTACGGTAATGTAAATCAATGGTATTGAAAATAAGAATACAATATAAGCATTATAAATACTATAGAATTGTTAATATTGCGGTAATGTAATGGTATGATAAATACTCTAAAAATATCAGCATCATATACGTTACAGTTTTGTTAATATTACGGTAATATAATATAACGGTATTATAAATAATATAAAATATATCAGGATCAAACTTTTTCAGTATTGCAAATATTACGATAATCTAACAACGGTATTATAAATTGTATCAAAAATATCAGCAGCATAATTCTTAAAGTATAAATATTACAGTAATATATTATGGTATTGTAGATTATATACAAAAATCAGCATTATAAATATTACAGTGTTAAAAAAATTACAGTATTAAAATAACGGAATTATATATCATGATGTATGACACATGTTAGACATGTTACACATATGGCATTAAAATATTTTGAGTTATTACAAATGTTATGCTGTAATATTTCAGTATTGCTAAATATTACGGTTGTATTAATATTGTGGTATTTAGGAATCAGTAAAGGATAAGTAAATGAGCATGTGAACTGTCCCCTGGACGAGAAGACTTGGATGACAGATTAAATTATTATTATTTATGACTGATAAATGATTATTACAATCATTAAAATTATGTAGTATACATCACTTCTGTCCATATTCCATCACTTTGAAGTACTTTTCATAGTAAGCCTCTCTACAATACTTCAAACACAGCAGTTGCATATGCTCATGATGGGTTTAAGTTCTTACACTTTCCTATAGGATATAATCGATAAACATTAATATGATACTGTAAGTGTAGTACAAATACTTTATTTACAATGACATAATTTGAACTGAAGTAAGATTCGGTAATTAGTATACAGCAACTAGATTAGAGCCACTGAAAAAATACTTCACACTCCCCCAATTAATATTCATTAATCAGCAAAATATTAATATCAAAAATCATAGTACTTCATGTAGTTTTAAAAGGATAAAAGTACTAAAGTATTTGTGTGTTCACCTTTGCAGCATTATTATGTATTCAGCCTTTAAAATCCAATAATGCTGGAGACTTAGGAGATTATATATGAATAACAATTAAAAACCGTCCAGGACCTGACCTGAAAAACATCTGAGTTTTTAAAGTGCAACAGTATTTACTAAAATCAGTACTTAATTAAATGCTGAAAATACTGTTTAAATACTGATATTTAATGCAGTATCTCAATCGCATCTGTCTGTGCACCGATGAGGAAATACTCACTCCTGCATGAGTACCACGGTACTTGTTGGTAGATTTTTCCAGGACCAGCTCAGAACCAGGCTTGGTCCTAGGACATGTCTTTTCTCCGGTTCTAGCGTGTTCTGTTCCTCAAATGTGTTGATGGAGTATGACTGGACACCTGGTGGTCACCTGGGGCTTTTGGAGCAAGAGGAGTAGGTGTGTGAGGTTCCTCACCTGATTTTCTCCTGCCCCCATGGAGGTCAGAGACTTTTAGAAGTTTCTCAGATTTCTGGTCATCACCCGACCTTACCTTCACACACAAACACACACACACACACACACACACACACACACAAACTCCACACACCCCACTCACACACTGTGTCAACCTCCCCCCCCCCCCCCCTCGCGCAAGCGGGCCAGCACCTACACCCCCACAGTGCCCCCCGCGGGGCCTCTC
>CAAKHD010005312.1:57676-60176 GCA_901007705.1 Fistularia tabacaria
GGCCGCGTCCGCGCGCGCCGGCGTGGGGGGGCGGGTGTGGTTGGGGGTGTGTGTGTGGGTGTGTGGTGTGTGTGTGTGTGTGTGTGTGTGTGTGTGTGTGTGTGTGTGTGTGTGTGTGTGTGTGTGTGTGTGTGTGCCAGTGTGTGTTGATGATATCAGTCTGAGTCTGATGCCCATGGGCCTGGAGGGCTTGCTGCTGATCTGCTTCTCCATGGGTTCATCCAGGGTTAGGGTGTGACCTTCAGGGTGAGAAGGTGACCTTCCCACTGTAGGTCTGTGTCTGTGCCTGTGTGTTATTTCGATCTTGGGAGAACCCAGGCAGAAGAACCAGGAAGGAGGGAACGGTCCATGACGGTCTTTGGTCTGAGCTGCTCCCTGATTGGCCGGCCGTCCTTTTTGTGAAATTTGTGGTCAGATGATCACAGCGACACACACACACACACACACACACACACACACACACACACACACAGAACAACACAGCCTTGTCCTGTCTCCTGATTTGCGGTGATGCCCTCAGAAGGAGTCTGGATGATGTTCTCAGACTGATGTTCTGCTGGGTTCCCCCCCGGACCAGACAGACAAACAAAGCTGCTGCAGTCCTTTCAAGACCTGCCACCCCCCTCACCCCCGCCCCCATCCTCAAATGACCTTTCCCGGCAGCCCCCCCCCCCCCAGAAGGTGAAGTCATTCAGACACTTGCTCCAGTGTTCTCCTGTCCTTGTGTTGGTGATGTTGCCCAGAACCCGTTTCTCTGCCGGGGTGGGAGGAAACCCCCCACCCTGGCTGGCGGCCATGTTCTCCAAGCTGGTGAGGTGGTCCGTCTGGAAGGAGGGGGGATCGTGGAACGTGGATGGAGAACCCAAAGAACCAGAAAGCCTCCAGACCTGAAGGAACAGGTTCCTTGGGTTCTCAGAAGGAGCATGAGGTTCTGCAAGATAACGAGTTGCTTTATTTTGGAACTCCAGCAGAACTTCCTCCACACAGGGCGATCTCAGATTATAATCCCCTCATAATCTGAGCACCTTCCTCTCAGCCAGAGGGTTTCTGGTTCTGGTTTGCTGGTGGACCGGGCTCTCTGTGGAGTTCCCCACGTTCTACTGCCTCCAGGTGCGGTCCGGGGGCCAGCAGGCCGGATTGGAGCAGTGTAGTCAGCAAATGCCGGTGAGGTGTGCCCGATTGGTATTATTCCTTAGATTGCGGGGATTAGAGCTGTTTGTATCAGGGGATTCGACAGGAAGTGACTCTGAATGCGGCGGAACACACCTAAGGGGAGCTCAGGTGTTGGTGTCACTGCACCAGCACGACCAGCAGGTGGCGCAGTCCCACAGTTTCCGTCCCTTTCGGGATTTAATCCTAGTCACTGCTAGCATTAGCATGAGCTTCGTACTGCCGTCAGCATCGAAATTCAGAGTCAGAGGGAAGTGAGGGGTCATTATTTGGAAACACTGAGAACACAAGTGTACACACGCACACTCACACATGCTCGCACACACGCGCACACACACACACACACACACACACACATACACACACACATCCAGGCACGGCGGTAAATCTAGTGCCTGGACGCTGGGCTCCAGGCCGACCCTCTGGGGTTTTTTTGAGGGATCAGGATTCAGCTCACACACTGCTGCTCCCACGGGCCAGGAGTTCCAAGAACACAAACACACAAACACACACACACACACACACACACACACATCCTTAGTCCTGGTTGTTTTGGATTCACGCTCCATCACCGGTCTGTTGTTTAGTGGATTGGTCACATGACCTGTTGCCGTTGGTAGGCCGTAGTGACATGATCACCATCAGGTGATGAAATCCATTCTTCTCCATCCGCAGGCTAACCAGGAATCTCCCAGAGCTTCTGGGCGCTGCCATCTGTCTGCTGGGCCTCCTGCCGACCTCCGGCGCCCACCACGGCTCAGGTACGCCCGCCTCCACCATATCTTTAAATCAACAGCAGGAAACCTCCACCTCTTTCACTCACACATGACCTCTGACCTCTGAGGCCAGCGGGGGTGCACTTCAATAACCCACCAATGCTGAAGGAGAAGGTAAAAGGGCCTTCCGATATGGAGGTGAAGAAGATGGTGCTGCTCATGCCCAGGGCTTAGCATAAACAGCACCACCTGGTGGAGACGTTTTAAAAGTATGCAGAAGCAGCAGCGCTGGCAGCTCCCTGTGTGTGCGTGAATGTATGTATGTGTGAAAGTGTGAGTGTGTGTATGCACACCTGACTGCTCAAAGATTCTTGGTTCTCCCCCATGTTCTCCTGGCTGGGTTCTCCAGATTCTCAGTCCTACTTCCAAAGTCCTAAACCAGTCTCTGAATAAGGGTGAGGGGTTGGATGATTCACATCTGACCCCGCCTTCAGACAAGCCCCGCCCCCTCTGATCCATGGGCAGGTGACCAATACACGTTGAACGACCAGGTCGTCAGGGGCAACGGGCATATCTGTGGGCGGGGCTTGACGTGCGTGCCGCTCTCTCCTCAG
>CAAKHD010005312.1:65176-79649 GCA_901007705.1 Fistularia tabacaria
GAATGATGAAGACTCTCAACGTGTCACACCCGAGGAAGGCAAGGATGATGACTACTCTCATCGTGTAGCTCGAAAGGAAGATAAGGAAGAAGAAAAATCTCAAAATGGTCCACTAAGCGAAAGCATGGATGATGAAGACAAAGTTGGTGTCTCAAATCACCCCTTGCCCGAGGAGGACAAAGGTAGTGATGATTCTCATCGCCCAGCATCCGAGGAAGACAAGGATGATGAAGACTCTCAACATGGTCCACCCAAGGAAAGCAAAGATAATGAAGACTCTATTCACTCCACACCAGCGGAAGACAAGGATGATGAAGACTCCCATCACCCTGCTCCCGAGGAGGATAAAGATGATGAAGACTCCCATCAACCTGCACTAGAGGAAGACAAGGACAATGAAGACTCCCATAACCCTGCATCTAAGGCCAACAAGGATCATAAAGACTCCCATCAACTTGCACCAGAGGTAGACAAGGATGATGAAGACCCCGATCACCCTGCACCTGAGAAAGATAAAGATGATGAAGACCCTCACTTACTTCCAACTTCTCCGGAGAGTACTGAACCTTCAGAACATCACCAGGAGAATATGGGAACTGCAGTAGTGAATGTAACGTCCGATTCAGACCAGGAAAACCTCACAGACCACCATCTGGACCTCCAGCTTGAAACCCAATTGATCTACACCGGTTCCTTACACTCAGTTCCACATCAGCCGGAAGGGTCTGGCACCAGTGACGTAGCCAGGACGTCAGCGACACCTCTTCCTTCTCCTCAGTCTGAGGAACCAGGTGTTTCTGCTGGTGGTTCTCCATCGTGTGACCACAGCGCTAGTGGGGAGCATGTGACGGGGACAACTTCTGGGGACGAACCTGCACGCATGGGGGGCCACCACACTATGACTCACAGCACAGTTACTATGGAAACCTTTGCCGTCTCCACTGCCTCTTCACCCAATTCCGGTGAGTGCCATCTGCAGCAGGTGATGGTTTCCCAGGGCTCTTCCGGAAATCCACAGAAAACCTTTTTCTCCATCTTTTCCATGGAGAAAATAGAAGGCTCTCATAAAAGATTTGAGTTTCCAACATGGAGATGTTCTTTGCATCCACAGCAGGTTCCATCACACCTGATGTCCTCAGCCCTGTGGAAACGTCCAGCTCGTCCGGCGAGGGAACACCAGAAGACCACAGTGGAACCTTACACCACACAGAACTCCCATCCTCAGAGGTCCTAACCTCCTCAGGCGTGGAGGTTCCTGTCCTGCTGGATGATGTTGTCACCTTCTTGACTCCGTCCACGTTCCTCACCCTGCCCCCACCCGCCGTGGAACTGGAGGCTATTTCCCCAGAGGTCTTCACCTTATTCCCAGGGACTGACGCTTCCTCCCAGGAGGGTGGAGAACCGGGTGTGACCCGAGGTGGTGCTGAGGAGGAGGACGGCTCTGTAGACGTGTCTGGAGGAGGTCCAGAGGACACGGAACACAGAACCGACAACCCGTCCCACGTGATGGTCACGCTGATCCCTCATCTGACGCTCACACAGGGGTGGGAACCAGAACCTCCCACCTCCTCCCCGCAGGAGTCCAGGTCCAGCCCTGAGTCCAGCACCGACCCGTCCGCCCCCGAGGACGATGAGGAAGAGGAGGCCAGGAGATGGGACGGTGAGTGATAACCTCCTCTGTTTCCTTTTTATTAAAAACCTGGAGGTTCTGTTGGGTTCCGTCCAAAGGTCCAAAAAATTGTGTTCTTGTCCTGGGCTGGATTCTAGTTCTTGCTAAAGGTTCCACCAGAAGCTGAAAGAACGAGCAGGTTGGTAGAACGTTCCATCGTGGTGTGTTGAACCTGCCGGTCGGAGCCGAAGGTTTGACCCAAACAGTGGCCTGCCGTCCAAATGGACCTCAGAATAAGTCAGAGGACAGATGCTGGGAGGAACGGCTGCAGATCCCGGTCCAGAGAACCAAGGGGTCTGAGGATGTTCTCCCTGGTGTTGGTTCCCATCAGAACAATGCAGAAGAACCGCCTGAAGACCAAAACCTGAACGGAACCACACAGACCCGTTGGGAACAGGAAGTTGTAGTCTGACCTTCAATGTTCCTCTGAACCTGAGGATCTTCCCACTGGATTGATGTGGGTTAGAGGTCAAAGGTCACAACATAATGAGTTGGTTCTCAAGCATTTTCCAGACTCGTGTCTGACCTTTAAAGTTCACACCTTCTCCTTGTCCCCTGATGCAGGGCATCAGTCGGGGTTCGGCCCTGGGGGCAGCAGCACCGAAAACCCGCCCTCGGCGAGCTTCACAGAGCGATTCCTCGGGGACCTCACTGCCCCCACCGGGACCCCCAGCTGGCACGAGGTGGAGGAGGAAGTGGTTGTCATGGCGGCAGCTGCTGCTGAAGTTCACGCCACCGCACATGAAGGAGGTGCTTCAGGTAGGGGCTGTTTCATGGAGGTGTTCAGGTTGGTGGTTCAACCGATGGCTGTCCATCATGCAGCCCTGGAGCTCCCCCTGCTGGGCAGATCCTCGCCGAACGTTACCTCTATGTGTGCGTGCGTGCGTGTGTGTGCGTGTGTGTCCAGACTCCTGCCTTGAGAACCCATGTCAGAACGGTGGGACCTGTGTAGAGGGCGGGGGGGACCGGCCCAGGTGTGTGTGCCTGCCGGGGTACGGAGGGGACGCCTGCCGGACAGGTGGGGACACCTAGAACAGCTGTATATAACTTTATTTATAATCTGTATATAACTTTTCCCATACCTAACATCCATAGTTACCTTTATTTACATAGAATATCTGTATGTAACTGTTTACATGTAACTATTTATACAAACATCTGTCTGTGTGTGTGTGTGTGTGTGTGTGTGTGTGTGTGTGTGTGTGTGTGTGTGTGTGTGTGTGTGTGTGTGTATATATACCTTTATCAATATAACATATCTGTATTTAACTTTCTTATATGACCTCTATACATAGCTTTTATAAATAGAGAATATCTGTATATAACTTTATTTATACGTGACATCTATATTTACCTTTGTATAGAATATCTGTAAATTAATTTCTATATAACACCTATATATACCTTTATTTGAAACGAATATCTGTCTTTGTTTACACATAGCATCTATGTATACTTTTACTAAAAGAGAATATTTATGTGGAACTTTATTTATAGTAGCATACTTCCCTTTTTTAGAATATTTGTATATTACATTACATATAACATCTGTATATATCCCTTTATTTGTAAAGAATACCTATTTGTTATTTTGTTTACATATGACATCTATACTTACTTTTATTTATAGAGAATACATGTATGGAACTTAATCCTTATAACATCTATATTTACCTTTATATAGAGTATCTGCATTTCATTTTCTGTATGACATCTATATATGGATTTATTTAAAATCCGTCTGTGTCTTAAAATCTATATAACATCTGTTCATACCTTTATTTATAGAGAATATCTGTATGTAACCTTACTAATATGTAATATCTATCTTTAATCTATTTGCAACTTTTTTATACAAAATATTTGTAGATACATGTATTTAGATATCATACTTGAATAGAATATTCTATATCATTCATTCTACATAACATTCATTCATTCATATTTATATACAACCTTATTCACAAATAGTATCTATACATAACAACATTTGTACATAATATAATTGAGTAAACCTTTTTTTCTGAACCTTTGAAACAGACCTATCTTCTCTATGTCTGTATGTCCCTGCAGACCTGTCTTCCTGCTCTCCTGGCTGGGAGAAGTTCCAGGGCTTCTGTTACCGTCACCTCAGCCAGCGTCAGAGCTGGGAGGCGGCGGAGCAGCACTGCCGGCTGGAGGGCGGACACCTGGTGTCCGTCATGACCCCTGAGGAGCAGGCCTACATCAACGGTACGCTCTACAGTGCCCCCCGCAGGCCAGGGGGAGCCAGGAGACGCTATCCTCTCAGCTTAATCCACTGTCCACACTTCTTTTGAACTTCCTTGAAGTTCTAGTGTTCACCTGTTCTAGTATTCTAGTGCTGTCTTCAGCTCCTGTTCTGGTGTTCTGCTGTTGTCGTGTTCCAGTGTTGTTTCCTCCTAGTCTCGTTTTCTAGTGTTCCCCTGTTGTCATGTTCTCTTGTTGTGGTCTTCTGGTATCCCAGTCTAACACGTTCTAGCCCCCCTCCGTCCCCAGACATTCTCTGATGCAGCGGGTTCTCTTTCCAGACCGGTTCCGTGAGTTCCAGTGGATCGGCCTGAACGACAGAACTATCGAGGGAGATTTCCGCTGGTCCGACGGGAATGCCCTGGTCCGTCTTCTCTGGGAACCAAGACTGATTACTGATTATTGATTGATTGACTGATTGATGGTTCCTCGTGCTGTCTAACGCTTGTCTTTCTCCTCCGGTACCCGTCAGCTGTACGAGAACTGGCACCGCGGCCAGCCGGATAGCTACTTCCTGTCGGGTGAGGACTGTGCTGTGATGGTTTGGCATGATGGCGGTCGCTGGAGCGACGTGCCCTGCAACTACCACCTGTCCTACACCTGCAAGAAGGGGGCGTGTGAGTTCAACCATCCCATCAACTATGGATAAGCTTCAGAAGATACAAGTGACCCAAAAACTAGCTCAGGAGTCTCATGACCTTGGCTGCTCCCCCTCCGCAGCTTCCTGCGGCGAACCACCCCACGTCCCCCACGCCAGGCTGTTCGGTAAGACGCGCACACACTACCCGACCAACACCAGGGTGCGCTACTACTGCGAGGATGGCTTTCTGCAGAAGCTGAACCCTGTCATCAGCTGCCTGCCGGGGGGCCGGTGGGAGGAGCCTCTCATCACCTGCCTGCCAGGTATGACCTCGGGATAGTTAGCTTAGCATGAAGTATTGCTGTCTATGATATATGTTAGCCCAGTGTGACCAAATTCACAGTACTGTAAGTGAGGGCGCTGTTCCGTTAACGAGTACTTCCTCCAAAATCTGCAGGTTATAATTTTGCCAAATAGGTAGTTTCTCCTGAAGCCACCAACTAGGGTGCTGTTTGGTTCAAAATGTAGTTCCTCCAGAAGATGCAGGTGTGAGGATTTAGTTCGGGCTACTAAGTTGTTCATCCAGAAACTGCCAACAAAAGTTCTGTTTGGTCCAAGAAGTAGTTCCCCCAGAATCTGCAGGCAAAGCATGGAGGCACAGAATGAATCCTCTGTTATCTCTGTTTTCAGTCCTGTCAACAAGAGCGAGCCTGGTCACCTCAACTCCTGCCACACACCAGGAGGTCACCGAGGGCACAGAGGTGCTGAAGGGCACAGAGGTGATGGAGGTCACAGAGGCTATGGGGGTTACACAGGCCTCGGAGGAAAAATCCATGCTTGGTTTCTGGTGGAGGAAGTAGAAGATTTCAAAACAGGTTCTAGTTCTGGCCATCAGGACGGTATAGGAATCTGGATTGTCTTTAGCTGCAGGTGTAGAAGCTCTAGAAGGTTCCTGGATCTGGAGGTGACTTGAACCTCCTGAACATAAAAACAGAACTTTAGAATCAGCTGCTTTTAGAAGGAGATCCTCTGACGTAGAACCTGGAGCCAGGAGAAGGAGGCGCAGGGAAGCTCAGGTTCTCCTGGACGGACACCCACAACACCCAAAACAGAACCCTCTTCCAAATGTCTCAGATTATAATCCCATGTTTTGAGATCGAAGAGTCAGGAGGATGTCCAGCGCCCACCGTTTTGGCTGCCCCGGGCATCCAAAGCTCGCTGGGAGGAGCGAGGTCCTTTCCAGGACAAGAACGTTCAGATCAGCAGCCTCTAGAAGTCTCATTGATTGGAAATTAATCAGCAATAATCAGTTTAGGCTTGTATTTATTCTAACCGGGTAAATTATTGAAGGTTGATCAACTTCAGAGAACCTGAGGACAAAAACTAAAACTAAAGACAAAGTCGAAGTGTCGAGTTCGACGGCTGATTTATTTCACCTTAATTACACGTTTATTACACACTGTTGTTTTGAAACCACTGTTTATCAGAGAAACCCAGCGCTGAGAACCGACCAATGGCTGTACGACAGAGCATCACTTGATCCGGACACAATGAAAGCAAACAGACTATTACTGCGACGCCTGTGGATTAGAAGTGAGATTAAGTTAAAAACTAAAACTCTAATTAGAAATCAAATTATATAAAGATTATAATTTACTTTCTGAGAACAAAGTCTGAATTTCAAAGAAGAGACATCTGACATTTCCTGAGATGAAAGTTATTCTGAACTCAGATTATGAGTTATCATCTTCTTCTTGTCTTCATTTTCCATAAAGATCCACACACTCATCTGGATTATAATCTAATCCTGAGGGATCTGCAATCTTTACCTTTTGCCTTCCCCCACTTGACTCTTGTCCTCAGATTACACATTCCCTATCTTTCCGTATTTACCTCCAATCTGATGTTAATCCCAGGATGTCTCCCTTCCTGTCCTGGAATAATCTGAGCGAATTCCCAAATCCAGGTCCTTCCTGGAAACAAGATGAAATTATCTGACGTGATGAAGAAATTCTAACTATAATCTAGTTATTGCTTCAATCTCTGCTTTGTCTTGAAATAGTCTCATGGAACGACTACTTTAATCCCTGGTGGTCTGGCTCCCTGGGTGTTTGTAAATGTTTCTCGTAAAAATGACGGAGTTCACTCAGTCAGCTTTGTGTCAATAAAAAATGGCGCCCCTGGTGGCAGGGGTTGGAAATACAGCCAGAGGAAGGGCAGCAGCAGAGCTTCTCTGACCTCAAGACCATTAAATTGTCTAGAAGAAAAGAATCAGTTCTGTGTTGTTTTTTTCTTCTGCACCCGGAGCACGGGGGGCGGGGCTTAATTCAGCAATTCACTCTGTCATTCACCTTCTTACTGTGAGGCGACAGATCTAATATCTGAGCTGGATTAACAGTGAACATAATGAATGAATGAAACCATCACATCGTCCATCAATTTATTTTCACAAATACATTTGAGACCTTTTTAATCCGACCTCAACGCAGTTCTGATCCCAGGGTCGGTGGAACCATTAGAAGGTGGCAGTAGATGCCTGTCATACGGTATGACCTGCGTGATTGGCTGGAACCGTGACCAGTGAAATGTGACCAGCGGACGACTCAGTGGAGGACGGCAGGGTGTTTTTTGGCGATACTGGTCGGATGTCGTGAAGTGACGTCCAAATCCGATTCACTCGTTCCCGCCAGCAAAGGAGTGTGATGCTCGCACTGTTGTTACTTCGTTGTTATCCAATTATTAATGGAGGCAAGTTTGGAATTAGCATCACATCTGGAGAACATTATGGTAGAACCGGCCGTCAGGGTGAGCTAGCATGGAGGAGGAGGCTATGACCGCCTGGGGTTAGCTAACACCTAGCTGGCAAATCTGTCCTTTGGTCACCTGTGTTGATGGTCATGTCCAAATGGCAGGAAAAGAATCGCCGAAACAGGCATCTCTTTCAGAGATGATTGGGAAAATCCAATGCGGGATAAGATGACAATTTTATTTGGAAGTGTGGTGAAAGGACATGTAGTTTTGATCAAGTCTACTTGTAGCAGTATGCTCCGTAGAGCTGCAGCGTCTTGTCGGGGAACCCGAAGGAGTGTACACTGGGATCCTGGACGCCGCCGCAGCGCCGCCGAGGGGCAATGATGGGAAACCGCACGCTGCCGTCCTTTAGCCACCCGCCGTCACACTGGTCCAGCTTTTGGAAGTGCCAGGCGGCGTACAGTTGACCGACCGCAGCCAGCTCTGCGCCATGGCGCTCACAGGCCAGACCTGCCTCCTGGAAGGAGAACGCTCCGGACACATAGAACACAGAACCTGCAAGGAACAGAAAGAGAACTGGTCTGAAGCACCTTCAGAAGATTTTTGGGACATGAAAGATGTGCAGTGAGGAGGCGAGCTGCGGGAGTTTGCATCAACACTGCTCTCAGTGATTTGATTCTACACCTAATGTGAGCATCTTAGTGTCCTCCGATGGGACGAATGTCCCCAGAGATGGTCTTAGCATGAAGCTAGCTTCATCGTGGCAAACCAGCAAACGGCACAGGTGCAGTGAGCCTCTAAATCTGCCGTCCTTTTTTCTGTTCCTTTTCTGGAAACCGATTGGGGGTTGGGTTGAATGCCCACCAAAAGAACAGGAGCGACATCACCTGACCTCCAGAGTGCCTCCATGTTTGATGAGGTGCAGGAAGTTGCACCCTCAGGTGTAGGCAGGACCTGTTGCTCTCACCTTCTGTGGAGGAGGTGAAGCAGAAGGCATCAAACAGGTCGCTCTCCTTGTCCTTGGGCCCGTAACCACGGAGACCAGGCGGCTGGTCCCCACCACAGTTGGGCCGGGGCTCCAGGATGGGGTAGGTGACGGTGCCGTCCAGGATCCACCCAGCGTTGCACCAGTCTAGACCCTGCCACCAGGCTGGGGAGGAGGCGGAGTCAGACAAGGGACTACGAGAATGCTACAAACGGCTCCTACCTCGGAACAGCTGGTCAAATGTCGCCAGGCGGCCATCCTGTTCCTCGCACGCTGCCTTAGCCTGGTGGAAGTTGAACCTGTAGCGTCCGCTCTCACTCTGGTAGGGGAAGACCACACCTGTCGGGGGAGGAAACATCAGATGAGCGCCAGGAAGTACACATTTGGTTTTTGATGTCATCCCTCACTTCAGGTCACCTTCTTTTCTGGACCAGGAGGGAGGAGCTAATTCCTGGCGATAATCTGGAGCGGCCTAATCTGTGGGATTAGCCGTCCCCGCGGGGGCCCCCTCACCTTCCACCCTCAGGGTCACCAACACGCTCTCATCCTCCACGCCACTGACCAGCTCGCAGCGGTAGCGCCCACTGTCTTCCAGCTGCAGGTGGCTGAGCAGCAGCGAGGCGTCCATGGCGTGCGCCCGCCTCATGGCAGCGCGGGGCCCCAGGGCTCCATAGCGCCGTGACGAGTGGGAGTTGGAAATGATGATGATGTTCTCCCGCCCGACGTTCTCCAGCTCCACCTTGGTCCATTTTATCCTGAAGTGGCCCGGACGGGTCTTCAGGACACAGGGCAGTGTGACGTTCTCGCCCCGGCGGCCCGCCACCTCAGGCTGCAGCGGCGGTGGCAGCAGGTACTTCAGCGGGGGCGCTGCGACAAAACCACCCCCACAGATTGCAGCCATTTTTTTTGATTTCCATTTTAACAGCCTTTCGAACCGCCATACCCCTCAGGGCATCTGTCCTGCTTGCTTTAGTCGTACTTTTAAGATAGAAATATTTTACTGATAGTACCTTCCCTTGAGATCCTTCACAATGCACAAGTTTAGACCAACCTTAAGGTAGTTCATGTCCAAATACTTTCTGCAGTACAATAGAATTAGTACTCAAGTACTTTTATTTCAATTTGGAACAATTCTAACCAAATAATACTTCCTGAATACCTTCTGTCCAAGCTGAAACTATGTCTCCACCCAAGCTGTACTCCTGAGCAAGCTGTATTTCGAAGGACTTGTTTCTGTAGTACTTCTTAAACATTCCAATCAAGTACTCGTCCAAGTACCTTATCATGCTAATAGTCTTGACCAATTTCAAAGTACTTATTGTCTGAGTACTTCCGATTGTAAAAGATTGATCCAACTAAGTACTTATTCCTGTTCAGATACTTTGTGTATAACATCAAAATGATATTCCAGCCAAATACTACTTGATACAACATTAAACTCCAATCCAGAAAGTAGTTTGTGGGTGAAAGTACATGGAATTTAAGGTCATCCTCTGACAATATTGGTTCTTGAAGGTGTAAGTAGTAGTACTTTCAAAATCCCAGAACTCCTCGTACTTGCCGCTTCACCAGCTAAGATGGCCGACGAGCCCGCGACGCAGCTCGCCATCAGCAGGACCATCACAGCGGTTTCCATGACGACAGCCGTCGCACTCAAACAAGGACAAAGCAGACGCCTTGGAACATCGTAGAACTTTTCATAGCCCGAAAACCTTCTGTTTGGGAGTACGGTTGAGGTCAAAGTACTTGAGAGAGGCAACGGATTGCTGTCAATCACCTGGTCAATAATCAATAAGCAGCAGAGAAGAGGTCCTGTGAGGTTCCAAAGGGTTCCAATCAGGTTCCGATCAGGTTCCAATCTCCCTCCACCATGGTGACAACCACCGGCTCCACGTCGTATGCTCTGTCTGAGCTCCAGAAGGATCAGCTGTCACCACAGCTTAGCCCCGCCCCCAGCCCTCCTGGTCAGATGGTGCAGTCCACTGTTGTCCCCCCACTCCAGATGTTAATGAGCATCTCCTCCCTCCATCACCTCCCTGCGCTTGATGGAGGCTGGAGGCGCTTTTTCTCTGTTTCATCACAGGTTGTTGGAAGACAGGAAGTCCCTCCCCCTTTTTGGAGTCCCAGGTGACGGGGTCCACGGGAGGGGGACGAGCCAGGAGCAGGTGGAGCCCCCAGGTGGCCGAGCGGTGGAACCCCAGTTATGGCGCCCATCAGGAAGTGGTAACGAAGACGAAGAAGAACAAGAAGAAGAAGAATGAAGAAGCTTCTTTGCGGCAAACATCTGATACTTGTAAGTACATACAGGGCGTATCTTTAAAGTTGTACTACTTCAAACAGTACTCGAATCCGGTTCCCCTCTGGTCACCTGAAACACCGACTCCACCAATGGGAGGTCAGACAAAGGGTCTCCGCCATGTTGAATCATGCAATGATGGAGCGGCTCAGGGGGGCGCCACGACCTCCGACCTTTCCCAGAGGGAGAGTGCCAAATGGCGCCACCGCGTCCGGCCATCTTTGTTAGTGTCCGGAGGGCAGCTGGGGAGGAAGCCGCCGCCGCCGCCGGCACAAGGGACGCTTTGTGAGCCCCCCTACCCCCGACACACAGCTCCGCCTCCCCACACGGGGACGGCGGCCACGGCCACACACACACACACACACACACAGTGTTCAATGTGGAAACAAGGTTAGATTCTTCTGCTCATTGGCTGCTGCTGCTTCTCCATTGTCCTCCTCATCAATGGGGCTCTTCATCCTTGCAATTAGTAGTCACTCCAACACCCGGAGGTGACAGCGTCCATCCATCCATCCATCCATCCATCCATCCATCCATCCATCCGTCCATCCATCCATCCATCTGTCCATCCATCCATCCATTTGTCTATCTGTCCATCCATCCATTTGTCCATCTGTCCTTCCATCTATTTGTACCTATCCATCTGCCTGTCCATCCACACATCCATCCATCTCTCCATCCATCCCCCAGTTCTCTACCCACCCATCTGTCCGTCCATCCATTTGTCGATCCATCTATCCACCCTCCATCCACATGTTCATCCCTCTTTCATCAATCCATCTCTCCATCCATCTCTCAAAGATGGACTCACATCAGTGAGTGATTGTCAGACAGACCTCCAGCCTCCCCACTGATGACCTCTGACCCCTGATCTCCTCCCTGCCAGCAGAGGGCACCGGTCTACTTGATGCTTGTGGAGGTGCGTCCGTGTACATGTGTGCGTGTGTGCGTGCGTGAGTGCTTGTGTGTGTGTGTGCACGCTCGCCGGTGAGCGGGCACATATCCCGGTGACAGGTCTTCTCTCAGGGTGAACGATGAGCTGCCCCGCCTGCCTGCCCGGCCGTGCGTGACAGTGCTGACAGACGCCATGACAGGTGGCGAGGTCACAGCGGCGGCTACCCTGGAAACTATGTACCTTCTGACAACAACCTCCGCTTCCCCCGCCTCCCCTAAAGGCTTCCCTTGTAAAGACACGCTTCCCCTCCTGCAGCTCCGGATGACAGATTTCGTTCAAAGAAAGCTAAATGCCCTCCTGCAACTACATGTGGGTCCTCTTGTGTTTCCTCCTGTTGACCTTTGACCTTGTTCTTGGAGCTGAAATTAAGGCTGTTTCGGTAGTTTTGATTGATTGACTGATTGAGTGGTGGTAGCCATGAAATACTTTTAACCCCCAAATATGTAGAGGTGATCTGTCCGGACGCGTGCAGCAAATCCGAAACCCCCTTTTGAGGCCCTAATCTGAAACCCCGATTTGAGTCCCTAATCCCAGGTTTTAAATTTAGGCTATAATATGAAACCCTAATTTGAGGCCCTAATCTGACCGGATTATGGCGAGTCTCAGTGTCCGAGCCTCTGACTGAGATTGGGGGGGACAAACACTGTGGATTAGGAAACTTTTTTTTCTTCGTTTATTTTATTCTGATTATTTTAATACCAGGATTTATATTCTACGTCTTTCCAGTTTCTCGCCTGTGTGTTATCTTAAAAGGCCGGCGTCGCTCCGATGACATGGCCAGATACGCCACATGTGACGGCGCCCCGCTGGTCCACGCTCTGATTGGCTGCTGGCAGAAAAACACACCGGCCATTTAGAGAGCGCTCCTAATCTGGAGATTTCACATGATTCAATGTCCATTCAGATTATCTGTTCGGGATATCCCGGTTCTGATTATCGATGTCGGAAGGAACACCAGGAGGCGTGACCTTTTGAACCCGTCAGGCAGAGATTCACAGCGGCGCCCAAGGCCCCGCCGCCGAGCATTCTACCTGTCGAGTCAGTCAGGTGACACGTGGACGCCAGAGTCACGCTGGAAGATACCATCTGAGACTGGAGAGGAGATAAGAGCACATTCCCATTCCTGCCTTTGTTTTCACCCTGCAGCTCCTCTGGGCCCCCATCCACTTCCACCTCAACCACCCTGACGGAGAAGGCAAACAGGAGAACATGTTCTTCTGAACCCCATTTTTAAATCTTCTTGTAATAACACTGCTTACAGATGGTTTCTTACACTGTTTCATGTATTTTTCTGCAGGTCCAGGCGATCTCTCCAGGGACCCAGATTAGAAGGACCCATATGCTCTGATCCCCTCAGATAGATGAGATGATGGAGGTGTGGAGGCTCCCTGTTTCATGATGTTTCTCATTTCTCACATTCTTCCCTTGAATGTGCACCCCCACCCCGCTGCACAGGGCCCCTCTGTGTGTTAGCAAGTAGTACCTGTGGTGTGTGTGTGTGTGTTATCTGGCGGGCAGGTTGAGTCTGGCCCGGGTCCGACGGCCGCCTGATGGCCAGATTGTCTTATCGCTGGAGCCAAGAGGCGAAACGCTGATGGAGCGACAAGAAGCAGCGTGAAGCGACGGGGGCGGGGCCTCTGGAACCCGGGGGGGGCAGATCTTATCAGATGAGGAGTTTTGTCTGACAGGTGGAGATGCTTTGGAAACCCTCTGAAGGTCAGGCTTCAGCAGGCGAATGGTCTCAGTGGGCCGTCAGCGACAAGCACTCCCCACAGACATCCTATACTTTAGCCTGGTTGTCTTTTGTGTGGAGAACCTGAACCTGAACCAGGACCAGGACCAGGACCAGGACCGGCTGTGCTCTGGCTAGTTCTACTCCCATGAGATGGAAGTGTAATTCTGGGCTTCTAAGGGGGTAGAGGACCTTGGAGAAGATCATCCATCCATCCCCTGTCTGCAGATCATTTGACAGAGGGTTATCCCTGGGGCTGGACCTTCTCCTGGGCTGCACCTCCAGTCTGGACCTCCAGGAGGACTGTGAAGATGGTGGTAAACTGCAAGGCGTTCAGGATCAGAGACTCCAACCAGGAAACGGAGGAACCCGAACCCCAACCAGGTCCTGATCTGTGGTTGGTCTTCTGGAACCCGTTCCACTGTCAGAAGAATTCGAGGAACGTTATCTGCCATCGTGTGTGTGTGTGTGTGTGTGTGTGTGTGTGAGCACGAGATGCGGTGCATTCTTGGGACTCAGAGATGACAGGCGCTCCCTGCGGCCTTCAGATGGTCACATGTTTCTAAAGAACGGAGATTAATCATCTTCATCACATGTACTTCGGTGGAGGAGTGGAGAGGTGGAGAAGAGGTGAAGAACGGGTGGAGAGGTGGTTGAGAGGGGCTGAGGGTTCACTCTTTGCTGGAAAGTGTTTGGATTTGGAGTATTTGTTAAACTGTTGACTGTCGCTCTGAGATGTAGGGATGAGGAGGAGGAAGATCAAGGACAGGATGAGACTCGTCTCCAGTATCCTCTTATGTTCCTCTACCTTGGGGGGCTGAAAGGAGGTTAGGCCTTCAGCAGAGGAGAGGAGAACTAACCAGACAAATGAACAGATGAAATGATGAATGGATGAACTGATGAAGTTCCCTGTTGGATGAAGTCAGTGTGAAGGTCCCTGTGACCTCCAGGTGTTTTGTTTCCGAGCTGCTGCAGGGTTCCGTGTTGTCGGGTTCTCCAGCATCTGGGCATGTTTGGTCCTGCAGGACCTTCAAAGTTCTCCGGAGAATTTCCTCTGGAGGAGAGGTGATGCGAATCGTCTGGACTTCCTGTTGCGATTCTTCAGATTCCCTGAAGTCCAAACAACATTCCTGTTCTTCACTCACAGGAGAGAAGTCCCCCCCCCCACACACACCCCAACATACCCCCCCCTTCCTAAATCCCCCTCAGCGACCAGTCACTTCTAAGCCCCCCCCCC
>CAAKHD010005318.1:5269-36479 GCA_901007705.1 Fistularia tabacaria
AGTTCAGACGTGTGCTCTTCCGATCTCCCACACTGAGTTTGGGAATGTTTTTTTTTTCCCACCCCCCTCCCCTCCTTTCCTCTCTTTTTTCAACAAGATGGCGCTGGAAGACGGCAGCCTGTTGCAGCAGCTCAAATGTTACTGTAACACATGAATTCCCCCCGTGGGATCAATATAGTATTACTCTATTCTATTCTATTCTATTCTAGGTTAATTTGTCATGCATGTCAACCAACTCGAGCTTTCCCTTTCCATGTCACAATATTAAAAGTTCCTTGTCACAGTGTTAGCTTTTTTGCCTTTACTCTTCTTTCTGACCTAACAAATATGCCTTCCTCCTCTGTTTCTTTGTCCCATAGTAACCTGATTTTCACCGGTCACCTGTCGATTATCAGCCCTGATGGTGTTGGTTATTAACCTGGGGCTCGACTGATTAAGGAGTCAATTCAATTCAAATTCAATTCAGAAACACTTTATTTGTCCCTAATGGGCAATTGAAAGTCACATGGAGTAGCAAATACATACAATGAACCACACATTTATGAAATAACCTGTACATCTAATAATAAATTGTGCATCTATTAAGTACACTGTACATCCATACAATAAACTGCACATTTATAAAGATAGAATAAACAACAATAACAACAGCAGCAGTGATAATCTAAAGAGGCCAGAATTATGATCAGCATAAAGTGGCTGTGTAACTCATAGGATTGATTTGCATATTTGGAGTTTGGCACAGGTTTTACATTGGATGGCCCTCCTGGTGCAACACTCTGAATTTATCGGTGCTTGGTACTAACTCAAGGGAAACACATCACTAAGCTATGAATTTTTACTCTAACCTAATCACAAATTGATTAGGATTTTGAAGTTGAATGTGCACTGCTTTTGACCCTTGACTCCAACATCTCTCAGCAGTCTGGTGGTAAAGGTTGCCACAAAACCTCTGGACCCCTCTTCAACTGGTTGGACTTCAGTGTCCCAGCTGCAGTGTTGTACTTTGGCTGTTAGCTCAGTATATCGTAGCTGTTTTCTTTCATAAGCCTCTGCTTTCTTTCATAACCCTCCTCCACTGAATCTTCCCAGGGTACTGTATTACATATGTATACACTTTCTTCAGAGAAGGGGACCAGAGCACCAGATTAGGTCGCTGGGTTGTGATGGCAATTTTGTGAGGAAACACATTTAAAAAAAAAATCATCCAAAGATGTCTGATTCCTATGAATTTTAATTGTAGCTGTTGTAAAATCACTGACATTGGATCAGGAAAATTGTTGTCCCCTAGCTTTTTTCAAAATAAAAGACAGTATGTCAGTGTGCCACAAACATTCAGAATTCATGGGATATAATATGCATGCATGCATGTTGTGCCATCAAAGTATACCATCAATGTTTAGCTAGATCTGCAAGTATTGAGAGCAAAGGTAAGCCTGTTGTTTATTTTTTTCACTAATTTTATTCTCTGGGGGTTCTTGTTTTGTTTTTGTTTTTTGTTTTTTTGCCAGATCTCATAAAATTTCCGTTTGTCTGATGATATCCGCCTTCCGCTGCATGACTGTCAAAGCATACTGGATGATTGCATAATGTTTAGGCCTTCTTTGGATACAAGATTCCTTGCAACTATCCCATCCAACAATAGAAGGATGTGTAATTACATGCGTGTTCCCCAATCAAGCAGCTTTGTTGCATAAATGATTGATACTTTGTCATTGTTTTGATTTTTAAACTCAAGGAAATTTCACACATTTCAAATTTGTGGTGCAAATATGATAAAAGGGAAGGCCATGGAAGGGAAAGCTATCAACCCTAAATAGCAAGTGTGGAAGCACTGTTCACATGGTAATCACCACACTCTCATCTGAGTCCAGTAATTCAGGCATGCGGTAAATTGGAGATCAGTTAGATTCATTAGGAATTTGAGTATATGAAATTCAAATATTAGCTTGATTGGATAGAGTCAGACATGTTGAAAATGGAGGTAATTTTTGGAAAGCTAATCTTCAGAATATATATTAATACCATACATTGTGAAAGTTAGTATAGAATTTTTTTTTTATTAAATTTGTGTATCGAAACATAGAATCACCACTTCTCTGACCCTCATCCCCAGGCTACGGTATGATGACAGACGGCACCACAACATTCATCAATGCTTCAGCCTGCACCGTCAACTTCTTGCCAATGAACCCGCCAATTGTCTTTGACCTTCCCAATCCCAGGACCACATGACTAGACAAGGCACGTCCAAAATCCCCTTCTGCCATTCAGGAGAAAGGAGCCCGAAGAGGGAGGTGAGGAACAGAAAGACAGGAAAGGACCATTTCCTGTAAATCGTGGATACTGCCAGACTGAATAGATCTAGACTGAAGGAAGGATGATTATTTCTGTTATGTTATCATCTCTCATTTTAACACTAACATAAAAAGCATAATGCTTGGACAATGCGGAAAAATAGATATTTCATGTCATTTTTACTGCACTGACAATCTGCTGTCAACCTGACGTCCCTGTTTGCCTTTCATAGTTGACTTTGTGGTAACATTTGTACTTAGTGAAACAACCCCCAGTGACCCAACCTTGGGGAATTTCAGACCACTCAAAATTACATCAACACTATATTTGAAAGTGGGAATTTCATGAAAAATGTTGATCCCTTTCCACTTTAAGCATGGACCTGTTTGTTGAAAGTTTTCCCTCTCCCCCCTGCTCCCACCTACTTCACTACTACCCTGAGGTCAGGGGCATGCATGTTTTTGTTGCTCTGTTTCTGTAAACTCAAACCGAGGGGCAGCAGGACGTCTTCTTCATTACTAACACTCTACCAGCCTATTCTTGTGCTTGATCCCCCATTTCAATTTGTAATGCACAGCTTTTAAAGCTGACTTTTTGAACAAGGAAAGGACGTCAGGTTGCTTACAACATAAAGGTGCTATGTGCTATTTAAGAGCAGTTGCCAAGGATTGTCCCTGGTAGACGTGACAGTAGAGTTGGACTTTTTATGCTTTTGCAACAGAAATAAGGTGTAATTTTATGTACTTTAAATGTTTACTGTCAAAGTAGAGGTAAAAATAATATTGAGATTGTTGCAACGCTTTTCAAGGCATACAAAAAAAATCCCAAGTATTTGTGTTTAGAAATCTGTGCTTGTTACATTTAATTTGGCCTATTTTTTAGAAGTGTAAGTACTTATGATTGTATTTTTCTCTGTGTGAAGCCATTTGGCCCCATTTCATGATTATTAACTCTTTCATGCTTGTGTTTCAAAATTGGAGCCTTTCCTTTGCTTTTCTTTGTTCTACTTTCCAAGGGAGGCTGTTCTCAGCAAGTCTGAATGTGCTTAGCATAACAAGAGCACGTCACACTTTGATCTCACTGCTCTCCAACATTCTGTATGATCGTTCCCTGGGGCTGCAGTTTAGTCCTGCTTCTCTCAAGCTTCTTCTGCACATCAACATTCATTGTGCTGCTGTGATGTCTTAATGTTTCCAAATGGGTAAAAGAGGAGAGTGCAGCCGAATTGCTCACCAAGAAAACCATGTCTCAATAATTGTGACTTTTCCTTGACGCATGTCTGTAGCTTTCTCATTAAAGGTATGCAGAGCACTTTAAATTCTAGGCTGTGAAATTTATGATATGCTGAATGATTCAACCATTTGAGTTTGTTGAAGCTTGGATAAGTTTAAGACTTGTTTTGGTTTGTGCTGGGTATAGCAAGTATAGTCACTGAAAATTAAAACAAACACATTTAAGAAACAACATTTGAACGGACATCATGTAAGTGCAATTGGAATACTTAGAACACCAGGATGATAGCTTGTATTACTGGATACCAGTGATCTAGATTTGTTATTTCTGAAATACATATGCATAGATCAGTTTTAGAGAAAATGTAAGGGAGCCATCAGCATTACAGACTCCTTATCTAACAACATTAGGATAGTGTATGTTTGTGTATGTATTTATCTATGTACACACACACGCACAAATCAGATGTAAGATATGACCGAAGCCCTCCCTGCATGCACTAATCAAGAATATTTTTTCCTTTTATCAACTATTTCAGAAATAAGTAAACTGTCACCTTGTGCATGACCCAGATATATAATTGAACTATGTATTTGTTAGAGCATCCACAGGCACAAAGACTTCAGGTGTCTGTAATCAGTGCTTCCAACTTAAAGTGTCATGTATTTCTTTTTCTTGCATTAAACTTATCAAAACAAAGTCAATTAAATGACATGATGCTGATTTTTAAACATGTCATATCTGTCAACACATTAAATTTTGAGACATCTGTTCTGCAAGTAGCCATTGGGTCACTATAATTAAACATCCCACAACTTCCTCATTCAAATTAGACATTTTAGGATCTACATACTATTATAGATACAAAAGAAAAAAAATCTACCCATTTGTGTTATCACACTGACTTTGTATGTAATCATGCTGTGTATACAAAAATTTACAAATAAAGTAAAATAATGTTCTAAATGCATCATAAGATAAGCAGAATGTCTTTCAAACTGATCCTTGCCTTTTGTTCCATGGCTATCTGAAACATGGTTTGATAATATTAAAATCAAATATGGAGTCAATCACAATAGCCAAAGAAAATAGCATCTTTCTTACACTAACTTATCTGTCCAAATATATCAGCCCATGAATATGTTACTTAGGTTTACATTTCTTGACAATGTCAAATGGTTAGCTATGTGTCATACAAGTGTAGCAGCAGTCAAGTGAATGTAATTAAAAACAGGAGGAAAATCATTGCAGCATCTAAACACAATGGTGAAACTGCTGCTTTGACCCATCTTAAACAGAAATTGTTCATATTTATTATAGTTTGTCTGAAGTGACCATTCAGAAATTAAAGTAATAAAATTCAATTATACATAAGCAGTTTACAATAAATTGTGTCTGACTGACATAAGCTTAGCATTATTCCATCAAATCACCAGCTGATTTAGGCACAGCAGTCTATCAGTCAGCAGTTATACTGTCCCTTAGCAGGAATCTTGAAATAAGGGTTAACCCTGAGAACACAAACAACATTTGTGGGGAATATATCCAGTTTGCATTGCAGATGGATGGGTATCATTGGTCTGACACACTCTCTGAGATCTACATGCTTGAGTGCTGAAGGCTGCAAACCAGTTGCATGACACACTTTTCCTTCCATTTGAGTTGTGCATGTGTATACATATTGACATTTCAATTTATTTAAGAGTTAGATGAAAGACAACTTTATTGCTTGCCATGCATCAAATAGCAACTTGTGCTTTAGAGCAAGCAACAGTAGGGCTGAGAAAGCAATGTTAATGGAAACGGTTGGCTGTACTTAAGGGTTTCAAGACAATTACACTGTGAATTGTACAAACATGCTTGACTCCAATATGCAAAACAGACTTGAAAATGAACAGTGAAGGACCCTCTCAATGAAGCATCTCAGTTATGCATCAAAAGTGTACTTCAGAAAGGAGGAAAGTACATTTTGGAGACTAATGGTATTCATCATTTAAAATATTAACTCAGTCCTTCACCGTCATCTCACTTGGAAGCCTACATCAACAACTGAATTGGGTTCATGACAAGAATAAATCCTTACATATTTAAGGTGCATTGATAATGATGATGTCAGAAATAATGACTGGAATTTCATTATGATAATTTGAATGTAATCAGTGGTCGTTCCATATGACTGCAGTGCTGGATGTTCTTGTCCATGCAAGCTGATTTAGTGCATTATAAGAGGAAAATGAATGTTCAAAATTATTATTCCAAACAAATTATATTACTCATCTGCGACAATATTGTTTTCAAGACAGAGATATGATTCAAAAATAAAAGAAAGGAACCACTTTTATGCCAGGAGTTTTGTGTAAAATTGTTTCGCCTGATTCTTTTATCCCATGGATTTTCTCCAACTAGGGTAGCTGTGAATTGTGGTTTCAGTTCTTTTGATTTTTTTTTTCACCAAAAAAAACAAAGTAGAATGATGGTTGGTTTATTTCTTGAAGCATGCTTTTAAAAGTTAATAACCTCTGCTACTCAGCCAATCTAGATATAAAGAATTTTGTTCCAAAATGTGCTGATATTTTTCAAAATAGAGGAAAAATAGATGGCTCTGAACGGAGGATAGATTGTGGTGGTAATTTGAGTCATTAATGTAAAAACTCATCACAGATCTGGGATGACCCTTGGGCCTTTATATGGATTTGTAGCATTTTGGAATGAAAGATTTTCTTATGGTATCGTATTTTTGCATAATTGCGGGGGATATTTTTTCTCTTTTTTTATTGTGAAGCAAAGAATGGAACACCCAACAACTGAAAAGTGTGACACCCAGACCAGCTCTAAAATGTAAACTGCATTTTCTTCTGAAGAAATAAGCATTCTGCCAGTAAGAAGAGATTATTCACAGATTGAATAAAACCTTATCTTTTGCTGGTGTATCATGTTTCTTTATTTCAATTCTCCTTCTTCCCTTGTGCTTGTCCTTAATTTTTTTCTCTTTACAATTTTAAGGCTATGAGCAAACTTTTTTGTCCTTGTACTTCCCTTTAGTTTAAATGAAAGGTATCTGTGTCTCGAATCAATTATAAAAGCCGAGAGCACAGAGTTAATTTCCAGAAGCTAGACCCTCACCTCTCAATGTCTGTCTTCCATTTTGTTCCACAGGTCTTCCACACCTCTGCACATTCTAATGAGAGTCTTCGTTCAAATAATTACATTAGTAATCCTGAGGGGGATTGTGGTAATTTATTCACACGCATTTTTTATTCTGTCATTAATACATCCAGCCTTCATACACTTTTGTCTCTCCACAGTGCCTCCCATTTTCTCAGTTTTGCCTCTCCAACCACAGCATGGAGCTCATTTTCACAGTTCTGATTATTCCATGTCCATTTGCATCTATTCAGCTCCTCAGGTTCATAAAATGATTCCCACCTGTTTTCCTCCACATTGTCTCTTTCAGTGTATCTCACATTGTCCCTGTTTAGAATTTTCTGTCAGTGAATGACAGCTGTCCTCTGAAGCTCCATGTCATGTCATTCATCTTACTACAGTTCCCATCTGAACAAAAGCCCATCATAGTGTTTCTCATTAAAAGCCACTTCATTTAATGGGCTTTTGGAAACCAATACAAGGCAAATGCATTGATAAGAAATAAAAGTGTGTATAGTTGTGTGTGTATGTGAGTGTACTGGTATGTGAGCATGCATGAGCATACATAGGTTTGCCAGTTGGTGTGCATTATTGTCTATGTCAGAGGTCAGTTCTTTGAATTTGATAAATTCACCTGCAAGCACTGGAAGGGTTGGCAGATCCATTCATCCATCCATCCATTCATCCATCCATCCATCCATCCATCCATCCATCCATCTATCCATCCATCCATCCATTCATCCATCTTGCGCCGCTTATTCATGATCGGGTCACAGAGGCAGCAGCCAACTGGAGCAGAGGGGCCCAGACTTCCCGCACCCCAGCCACATGGTCCAGCTCTTCTGGGGGGACCCCAAGGCGCTCCCAGGCCAGCCAAGAGACGTAGTCTCTCAAGCGTGTCCTGGGTCTTCCCTGTGGCCTCCTCATAGATGGACAAGCCCAGAATACCTCCCCCAGGAGTCGTCCAGGAGGCATCCTGACCAGATGCTCGAGCCACGTCATTGGACTCCTCTCTGTACCTTGGAGCAGCTGCTCTACTCCGAGTTACTCCCTGATGGCCAAACTTCTCAACCTATCTCTAAGGGAGAGTCTAGCCACCCTGCGGAGAAAACTCATTTCGGCCTCTTGTATCCGCAATCTTGTTCTTTCGGTCACTACCCACACCTCATGACCATAGGTGAGGGCAGGAACATAGATCGACCGGTAAATTGAGAGCTTCGCCTTACGGCTCAGCTCCCTCTTCACCACGACAGACCAGTACAGAGTCCGTATCACTGCAGACACTGCACCTATCCACCTGTCGATCTCCCGCTCCCTCCTTCCCTCACTCTTGAACAAGACCCCAAGATACTTGAACTCCTCCACTTGGGCCAGGAGCTCTTTCCCGAGTGGGCACTCCACCCGTTTCCGGTTGAGCACCATGGTCTCGGATTTGGAGGTGCTGATCCTCATTCCGGCCGCTTCACATTGCAAACCACTCCAACAAGAGCTGGAGATCATGGCCTGACGGAGCCAACAGGACCACATCATCTGCAAAAAGCAGAGACTTAGTCCTGTGGCCACCAAACCAGCTCCCCTCAACTGGTTTGGAGGCCACAGGACTAGGTCTCTGCTTTTTGCAGATGATGTGGTCCTGTTGGCTCCGTTCCACAACCAGGACAAAAACCACACTGCTCCTCCCAATTTCTGAGATTCAACGACCCGGCGGGACCCTGCGCTCCAGCACCGCTTAATATACCTTACCACGGAGGCTGAGGAGTGTGATCTGCCTGCAGTTGGAGCACACCCTCCGATCCCCCTTTTTAAAAAGTCGGGGTGGCACAGTGACTACATATTCTTTCTTCCATTATAAAACTGCATCATTTTCAAGATGTTTCAAGAAGTTTGACAGTACCAACCTCAGCATCCTTCGATCAAATATTCACTGTCCCTCCTCTGTAAATGTTCATACCATCTCAGTCTGGCTCCACTGACTATAAATCCAAAACATCTGACAAGGGATGATGTCTGGCAATATGTATTTCATTGCATTGACTGTACAATGTACTTTTTAATGAATATTACAAAACTAAACCAAACTGACTAAAAATGCAAAACATCTAACATCATGCTGTCGCTCTGATGGAATTATTCATGGCTGTAATCATCTCACCCCCAAAGAGAACCTCAACATTTTCATCTCTGCAACCTCCAGTTCTCCCTCCTGTCTTTGCCACTGTCTCTTTGCCATCCAAAATGGCTGGTTTCAATGCTGTCTCATATACCTTTTTTGCCCATACACTTTTATCACACATTCCGGATAACCCTTTACTCTTTTGTCTTTTATCCCACATTACCTTTGATGATTTTGAAATCCCGGAGTCATATTGTTATTTATATTCAGTGATGATTTGCCCATTGAATAAACACACTTAAATAAATATATACATTTAATAATTAATTGAATAACAATAAGAGACAGAAAAAAAACAAGGCATCACTTAGAAATATTGATTTTAGAGAAAATCAGGGGGAGGGTATTTGAAACAAAATGTTAGGACAGTTCATGATAAACAAATTTTTCTCATTTATGTATGCTTTATAATCTAGGTAACTAGCTTATCTCCTGCCAAACAAAATTGCCTCAGTTCACTGCTTTAGATTATTTTTCTTCTTTTACTTTCGTCCTTTGAATCAACCTCCGCCGTCTGACACTCATCTCTGTATCATCCTCTCTTATACCAACTAACTTCATGTCCTCATTTACTACATTCACAAATCTTCTCTTTGGTCTTCCTCTAGACCTCATGCATGGCAGTTCCAACCCAAGCATTATTCTACCAATATATTCACTATGCATGACCATACCATCTCAGTCTGGCTTCTATGACCTTATCTCCAAAAACATCTAAGACGTACTGTCCCTCTGATAATAAAGATAAATAGCTAATTCCTGATCCTATCTATCCTGCCAAAGAGAACCCCAACATTTCATCTCTGCTCCCTCCAGCTCTGCTTCCTGTCTTCTCTTCAATTTCAATGCCACTGTCTTGAAACCAGAACGCATCACTGGTCTTAAAACTGTCTTGTACACCTTTCCTTTCATTCTGGCTGATATTCAGTCAAGAACCTTCTGCGCTTGGGGAAAACAGGAATGACAACACGACTACCTTTCCTTTGTCCTTTTTTATGTTATTTTATTTATTTTTTTGTTTTTCAAAAAACAGAAACTTCAATGCATTCCCAATGGGTTCTAGGAGGGCTTGCACGTACATGCTTTCATCATTACACAACCTGATCAGGCTTGCACATACAGGCTTCTTTCTTTAATAATTCAATTCTGACAATTCTACTTTGAATGGATGGCCAATCCACTATGGTCAATGTGGATAATTTCACTTGTGAACCATCATAGACGTACCTTCCTTGTAGCTTATATAGCTAGAGGGAACATCTTCGTGTTTGACTCACCATCTGTTGGTTTCAAGTTGTACTGCTATGTAATTTTGACAAGTAAATTGTGACAATTGTCCAGTTATATGTTAATTTACCGATATAATGGGTCACCTTAGTCATCGTTGCAAAATTTCCCCCCCCTGCCGGGAGCCACCACTGCTTGGCTATAAGATCAAATTTCTTGACCCTTATGGAGTATGTACAGGTAGAGCCTTCCATTGACCTACCTCATGTTTTTGAACTGTGGAAAGAAAATCCAGGCAGCCAAGGTAAACATATGAACGACATACAGAAAAGGACCAGTCAGAATTGAGCCTCTTCTGCCTGTGTGAGTGCTAACCTCTGTGGAATCAATTTTAAGTATAAAAATGTTAAATTCCATTTATTTATTTATAAAATATGTATTGGGTGTTGTCTTAGGCCTAATTTCAGGCATATCCGTCACCAATGTTTTCACCAGATTAAGTCTTAAGGGGTTTAATGTGCAGAGTGATTTGTTTGTTGAGATTCGTGAGTGCCAACAAAAATTTGTGTGATTAAGTTTATCTTGACTGACTCATGTGTCCCAAAAAAGGCAGGTTCCATCCAGTAGTAATAGTGATAGTAAATGCTGCACAGTATTTGGACATTGTGCAGGTTGTTGTAGCAGAATTAGGCTTTTCTACAATATTTTAACAAAAACTAGATGTGACAGCTGCTCTTCTACAAGTGTCGTCTTTGACAAGGGTAATGAGTGCATACGTGTGTGTTGTTTTGGGGTGAGAGAATATAATTCCTAAGCATGCAGCTAATTGTTTCTATTTATTACATCTGGAGTACTTGTCATCTGTAAACAATAAAACAGGTGAATGGCAAGGACATTGAAACACGTGTCAGCTGCTACTCTCCAGAGCCGATAACTGATAGTCTCATTTCAAACTCAGCTGCAATCAACGCTGGAAGATTAGATGTCAAATAGCAACTTGGGTGTGAGAGCGTGTCTTTCTGCGAGAGTGCGTCCTTATTTGTGTGTGGGTGTGTGTGTGCGCACACGTGGGTTCATGTGCTTGGTTATGTGCGTGTATGTGTGCGTGTCTTTGCAAGCTTGCAAATGTTATATTCATAGATTTCCAGTCACTCCTTTGGCATTTTTGTTAGATATGTTGATGCGAGGGAAGTTTAAACAGATCAATCAATAATTTAATCAAAATGTCTGAAGTTTATATTCCTCTAGAGAGATGTAATGTGACAGAGATATGCATAAATTGGAGTTCCAGTACAAGCAAAAGAAATGTAGATCCTCCATTCAAATAGAGAATCTAATCCCAGACCAGGGAAACTACAAAGAGCAGAAACAATAATTTATAGAGTCACAACCTTTCATATAAGGGCCATAAAACACTTGTTTGCGATCACAAAACAGTTTTTTTGTATGTACAAACACAGCATCATATCATGTAAAAGGCAGGGGGTCTCTGAAATTTTACACAGATGGTCGGTTTGGTCGGAACAATGCATGTCTTTGTGACTGTAAAGTAGGTTTTGAGGGTTGCAGCTTGTGGGCTGCCAGATTAGGCTCTTACTCACACATACCATTGAAGCAAAGGGCTTAGCTTAATCAGTCAGCGGGGGGTGCTTTCAGATCTTGCCCACCCATGTGTCATTATTCAAAGCCTCGTATGCACCTCTCAATGCCAAGAAAGTACTGCAATTGACAAACTTGCCCAATTTGCTTGTCATGGGAGTTGAAATTCAAGAGCCTGAGGATGAAAGGTACCTGCTGAGTCTAGACAACATGGCAACCTGACATCACTCGTCACTTTCTCTTATATTCTAGAGTTGCCTTGCCCAAGCTGCAAGGTGTAGGAGTAGAGAAAGACAATAATGCATGTGAATTAGGAAAAAGTATGCGTTTTAGGCTAAAAGCTTTGGGTGGAGGCTTGCAAAGAAAGCCAATTTGGTACCACATACTGCAAAATGAAAATCAATGTAATTTCAAAATCAGACACCGGCTCTTGCACATGGCATATCATTCGGCAGTTTTTCAGCACAGAAGCATGCCAAGTTTAGGGCAACACATTAATCCTATTGACTTAATTATGCCAACTTAAGCACATTAATGTGATCTATATATAAAACACAGGGCACTAGAGAAATCTTCGGAAAATTCCAGGGGTTCATCACTTAGAGTGTGGAGTAACCTCTTTCGGTGTTTTAGGAATCTTTGATAAAGGGTCTTGGAGGTAATTTTTTTTTTCTCCCTTTTTTGTGGAAAATAACCTTTTAATCAATGTTCCCCATGAAATTCACTCAACTATATTCACAGCCATGCTTGGCTTTGATGTTGTAATGATGATTGTGTCATCGATATAAGCTCTAATGGGAGGAAGACGGGGGGATGCCTGCCATGATACCTGTTTCCAGTTGCTGACCCGGCGGTGGCGGTGTACTCAACTATTACACAACACTTGAGATCCGGAAAGTAGCACTTGACCAGATCAACATGGTTGGTATACCGAAGTAGTTGAAAGCCGTCCACAAGATCACATGGAGGATTGATCCAAAGGCATTGGCGAGGTCTAAGACAATCACATGGCGGTCTGTCTGTTCCTTCTTGGCAGCCTAAATCTGGTGCCAGACGACTTCTGAAACATCAGAAATTCTGAGAAGCCTTGGATACTGGCTTTCTGCACTGACAACAAAGTTGCTTCTCTGCAGGAATGTTGGGCTATGGCTCAAAAGAAAAATCTTTTCCTCCACATTCAGTAGGCTGATCTGGTGAAAGGGATTTATTCTTCTCCTTAGGGATCAGGATGCCTCCTGCTCTTTGCCATGCCCTTGGGATCTCTCCCTTCATCAGCCTCAATAACTATTGTGGGCTCTAGGGGTGTTCTTATAGAGCTGATGTGACTGGCTCATGCCTCTGTTCATCCAAGTAGGTTTTTCTCATGTGTTCTTCCAGGTCTTTTATGGGCACTCTTGGGCTCCCACTCTTCTCTTGGGCAAAGAGACCTTTGACAAAGCTGTACAGAGTGCTGTAGAAGATGGTCCTTGTCCATTCTCTCCTCTTGTGTGCTCTCCTCTTCACAGCTTGGACAGCTGCTATTTTATTTCAGACTGCAGATCTGTAAGTCACACCTTTTCTGTCTCTGTGGCCCTCCTCCACTGCGTTCTGAGTTCTCTTCATTCTTTCACCAGCCTATCAATTTCCCGTTGCCTCCTGGACTTTAAGGGGCCTTTCTGCTGCATCTGGGTCTTGGTCTTTATCCTAAACCTCTCAGCACCATAGCTGTAAATGATGACGCCCACGTTCAAGAGGTAAAACCGTGGCTAACCATCTCTCTAGTTTGATCATTTCCTTTCCCTAGACTGATTGAGTTTCAAAATGTATTGTTTTCTCCAATTTCATAATAAAAAGATCTGTAAGAGGTAAGACAGACCTCATGCACAAGTGACTTGTGATAATCTGTATATAAAGAGAAAGAAACTGAGAGCTTACAAAAAAATGTGAACACATTTTGTGTGATAGGGATAAGAAGTTATTTAAGGATTCAAACTTCATAGTCTTAAAACACTCCAGGGCTTTGTTGCAATTCTTTGTTGCAATCGTCCAGCCACACAGTTTTCTCTGTGTGGTTGGACACATGGGATGGAATGGACTTTGAGATAAATATGGGAAAGAGTAGGTTTACATAACTAGAATGAGGGAACATTGCTACAACATGTGTCCAAAGTTTGATATCTTGTCAGAACTAATGTTACAATAAGGCCTTTTTTCATTAAAGAAACCCCTGCCAGGGCTGTTGGCTTCCCAGCAGACATCTATTCTTTTTTTTCTGGCTTTAAACATAATCACCAACAGTGGGGGAGATTGATACCCAGGAGGGAATTACAAACAGCCTGTAAATTGACTTTACAGACGGCCAACATTATCTTGCAGTCAATAATTACCAGAAAATATACATTTGTTTTTGTTGGTAAAAATTAAAGAAAACACAAAGAATCCGACTGGTAAACATACAGAAGTTTGAATTAATCTTCTCATTTGTAACCAATATGTATTGTTCCATTGGAACAGATTGGTGCAGAACTCCTGCATTTGGGTCAGGAACTTGCTAAAATCCAAGACAACCTCACACAAAGAGCATCCTTAAATAATATAGACCAAAAAAACAACTTTACAAACACTTCTCAGCCACAAGCTTGGCCAAAGTTGTCTGCTGCACGTTGCAAAAGAAACATTAAAACATTAAATTGCTGCAAGAATTAGCAAATTTAGATCTGGTTCGATTTGTCAAATCAAGTCTGCAGTTGTAGAACACCACCTATAGTCATTTGCCAGGTTGTCAGTTTAGCTACTGTTTGTTTTGAAATGCAGTTCTGAATCCAGTTATACTGCATGATTAAGTATCAGCAGGTGAGTGACATTTTCTTTTTACCATTCTCTGATTCTTTTTCATTTTCTTTTTGATTCTCTTTAATGAAGAAGGGAAGGAAAGATTCAGTGGAATCAAACTGTAGGTGAAAAAGATAGAACAACCACCAGACAACCCAGCCAATAATTTCAAACAAAAAAGGATGAATTTGAGTATTTTCCAAGAATTGATCGATCATAGGGTGGGATTTGGGGCTTAAAAGGCAACCTATGAAGCATGGTGGATAGAAGCATTTTAATGTACTAAATGGGTTCCATGGGTTCAGCCTACCCTTTATCACCTTGGTTCATCAAACCATTACTGAACTTGTCGAGCCATCGGGAAGGTGCCCTATGAACATTTTGATCAGAGACTGTGGAAGGAGAATGAAAATTAAAGCTATCTTGAGAGGGGGTTTAAACAGCAACCATCAGAAATGCAATGTAGTTATTTTGTATTTAATGTGAAAGGTAAAACCTTAGAGCAATTTCATCTTATGATAGTTTGCAAAGGGCAGAATGATCTCTGAAGGTCCTGAGAGAATGTAGAAGAAGGGAAGGAGAGGATAATTAAGTACAAAACCTATACCAATGAACACTTCCTGGTGGTCCGCCAATTATAAATTCAGTATCGCTCATAATACTAATACTACTTTTTGGATGTCACCAGCATTGATGGGTAGAGTGATATGGCTAGATACAGTATCAAATCAGAGTGTTTTAGTCTGAAAATCATGAAAGAATATCTATTTACTTTTCGAATGACTAATGTTTCATGTCTGTATGTGCAGTAACCATATTCTGACAGATTCAAATACATTTGACTTTGTGACAAATCACGGTTCAAAATCCATGCAGAAGTACATTCCAATAAGCATTTTGAAAATGAAAGTGTCTTTTTGGCAACTGATCTGATTGACTTGCGCTTCTTAAACATAGAGGAATCCACAAAGACTGTGCACAAAGGCTGAGGAGTGATAAGACTTTTTACCGAGCTGTGACCAAATTTTGATGGTGAATGTTTTGGATTCTGTTGATCTCTTGCCACAGCTCACTTTTATCATCCATGCCTCAATCATAATTATCAGAGGGACTACCTGAGGACAGCTCCTAAGTCTTGCTAGCTTGGCTGAAGTCACTGTTCTGTTTGTAGAAATAAGACAGATGATTCACAGATCCCAATCTGCAGATGACTGAGAAGCAATAGATTTCCTTCTCCAATATATTGATGGTATTAATGGATATCGGAAACCTAAATTAGGCAAAAAATATTAAATGAATCCATTTTCAATTAAAGAAGAAAGTCTGAATGCATTAAGCCTCTCCTTAAATCCTTTCAAGGGCAACCTGAAAAAAGACTGCCTCTTGTACACAAAGCTTAAAAGGTGTTGCAAATCACTTTGTCAAGACGTGATGGCCAGATATGTAGAAATGTTCTTGTCAACCAGTATATATAAATCAAACTTTCCAATCACTAACTTTATAGAGGAGAGTTTGCCCTTTCTATGAAGTGAATGGAACATCCTGACTGAGACCCTGACTTTGAACACTTAGCAATGTTAAACTTGAAACATTAAAACAGCCAACAGTATCAACTTCATTGCTGATACATTTGTTTTTTGCTACGAAACTGTAGTGACTATGATATTATTTGATCATTGCTTTAGTTTTAGCACATTGTGTTGCCTCAAATATTTGAAAAGCAAGCACACACATACACTATATGGCCAAAAGTATTCGCTCACCTGCCTTGGCTCGCACATGAACTTAGGTGACATCCCATTCCTAATCCATAGGGTTCAATTTGACATCGGCCCACCCTTTGCAACTATAACAGCTTCAACTCTTCTGGGAAGGCTGTCCACAAGGTTCAGGAGTGTGTTTATGGGAATTTTTGACCATTCTTCCAGAAGCGCATTTGTGAAGTCACATACTGATGTTGGACGAGATGGCCTGGCTTTGCTCTAATTCATCCCAAAGGTGTTCTATCGAGTTGAGGTCAAGACTCTGTGCAGGCCAGTGAAGTTCATCCACACCAGACTCAGGCAACTCAGGGAGGAAGTGGTAGACCACGTAAACTGACGGAGCGTGGTCAGCAGATGCTGAGGCCATAGTGTGAAGAGATCGCAAAATTTCTGCAGAGTCAATAGCAGACCTCCAAACTTCATGTGGTCTTCAGATCAACTCAAGAACAGTGCATAGTAAGCTTCATAGAATGGGTTTCCAATGCTGAGCAGCTGCATCCAAGCCACATATCACCAAGTCCAATACAGTACAATACAATAAAAGTATTGGATGCAGTGGTATAAAGCATGCCGCCACTGGACTCTAGAGCAGTAGAGATGGGTTCTCTGGAGTGGCGAATCACACTTCTCCATCTGGCAATCTGATGGATGAGTGTGGGTTTGGCGGTCGCCAGGAGAACCATACTTGTTTGACTGCATTGTGCCAAGTGTGAAGTTTGTTGGAGGGGGGATTATGGTTTTGGGTTTTTTTTTCAGCAGCTGGGCCTTTCCCTTTAGTTCCAGTGAAAGGAATTCTGAAAGCTTCAGCATACCAAGACGTTTTGGACAATTCCATGCCCTCTACTTTGTGGGAACAGTTCGGAGCTGGTCCCTTCCTTTTCCGACATGACTGTGCACCAGTGCACAAAGCAAGGTCCATAAAGACATGGATGACAGAGTCTGGTGTGGATGAAGGTCAAGGCAGATGATGCATGGCTCTTTAATCTGGGCTACACAGAGCTAGTGTTGGATCACTCATTACGTTATGCCAGCCTTTGCTTCCCCAGGATCTTGACTCATTGTCCAGTCACAGTAATGATGCACTGTACTATCTGTTCGCAACCATGGTGCTTGTTGATTGAGCCAGGCAGTATACCTGGGCAGGCAAGAGAAATGGTATCCCATTCAGCCAGTCTACGGAGGCTCTTGAGGCTCCTCCTTCTAGGTAACAGTCCATGTGAAGTCCTTGCAGCTGGACCACATCACAAAAACCTAAGCTGATTGTGAAAGGAACATTTATGGTGCTAGAGGGTGATGATGCCCCTCTGACAGTGCCCCATCGTAATTAAAAATGGGGCGATTGTTGTGTGGAACAGGCATTCAGTTCAACTGACATTGATGCAATTTTAGTTTTTATCAAAAATACCCGATCCTGAATCAACCAGAGTTTGATTCTCTTGAAAGGGATTTAATGAAAATACAGTCGTTGGTTCATAGTTTCCACATGATATTTTGAGATTAAGACAGGCTGAGTGACCAGGTTTGGTGCGTCTTCAGATGAATCAATTGTTGAAGTATGAAACTATAATGTTGCTGCATGTGATACTATGTGCTTTGCATGTAAATTCCCATTCCACAATTCACAGCATCACAAATATAAACATATAGAGGCTGCAAACGATTTTGTGCATGTGAATTAGTATAAACGTGTTTTCTTATTCTCCGGTGAAGAAAGGGATATGATCTGATCAAAACCACCTCTAAGCAATGCCCAACTCAATGTGTGTTGAGGGTGTTCTTATCAGAGCAGACATCACACAGAATAGGAGTACTATGGGGCTATATTTTAGAATTATACAGTATCTGCCCCAAGTCTGTCCAGTAATAGGTTTAGTGACCCACAGCTCTTGCAGTAAGGGAATTTCTATTGTACTGTATCTACTTCTTTTTTTTTTGTCATTATATGAAATTTTAAGTAATTTAATGCCGTGATTATGGTTGTACAGATTGTTTACTATAAAATATTGAACTAAGCAGGAGTTTTATAAATAGATAAAAAATAAAAAATCAGTAGATATTAGAGTGCTAAGTCGTAAAAATTTTGAATAATTTTGCAGGCAGCAGTGGGGCACCACAATGTAAAATTCTTGTTATTGTCTGACTGGTAATTTGCCTCCTGTAGAGGAAACAGCTAAACAGCTAATTCAACATTGCAAAAATGTTTCCCCTGTTCTGAATTTCTCTGTATCTGTCCAACCTTTCCTGTTTCAGGTGTTTTAGCAAATGAAAATGAAGTTGAAGCTATTTTATCAAGCCAATGGATATTTCGAAATCCTGCATATCTGACCTTGTTTATGAGAAAATGTTGAATAAATACAACCATGAGAACTGTTATTATCTAAGTATGTGCTTAATTTGTTGTTTTTGTTGTTTTTTTTTGTTATTTTGACTGCTTCCTGGCACTTGGGTCTTGACTTATCAAATTGACTGTAATCAAACACCGCAACTTAGATACAACTAATGATACTCCCCATGAATCAGAATTCGGTCAGGGTGTTAATGTTGTCCTTGATGTTATGTGGAGTTAGTGATAATGACTGAATTATTGTGTACTACTTGGCTTAGTACAGTACAATTTTAATTGTGTAAACTTCCTCCCAAGGACAGAGTTATTGCAAGCCCTCCACATTTTGAATGTCTAGAACTTGCTGTTGACTCACAACTGGTCTTGAAAAAATGTGTTACACATAGGTCCTGAGTTTTATATCTCCCATTCCCTGTTCGAATAATTGAAGCAGTGTCCCTCCTACTTCCCCATAGAGAAAATATTTTCTGTATGCGAGCTGTTGCTTGAAGGCTGCTTCTGTGAGCAGTCACATCATTGTGAGAACTTGACGCAGAGGCTGGCTAATGACAGAAATTGTCAGTTGAACGTTTAAAAATAGAAAAAATGGGTGAATATAATGCTCTCAGGACATAAAATATTTGCTGTCCTGACTATGCACTCTTTGAGAAACTCCCCTTTGGTGAAAGGCTTGCTGGCTTTTGCTAATTTGAATGCCAGTAAATAACTTGTCTTCGGGCTCGATTCTTGGATGGAAGCTGTTTGGATAAAGGTGTTTTGCTGAGCCTGCAAAGCTAGCTATCAACAAATGAGTGGTAGCTGTCTGTTCTTGCGTTGACAGGTTGTTGGTGTAATTAGCATGCTAGGTGGAAAAGTGACGTCTTATGTTGTATCCCTTTAAAACCGCAATGGTTTCCAAACAAATAAGATATACAGCCTTTGACCGAACTTCTGTAAAAAATAATTTAGGTGTCCGTTCCTAATTAAACACCCAGCAGATGGGTTTGGAGCAGTGGAAGAGTGACAACAGGAGGTCGCTTGGGCTCCACAAAATCAAGTCACTCCGCCGAATGCACCAACTGGTGGTGAAATGCCTGTCATTACATGTCAAAGTCAAATGAATGCAATCATTCACATCAAGTGTGAATTTGGTAACAAAATTTGGCGGGCCAGATTAAAAAGACCAACGGGCAGATGTGGCCCATGCGCTGTAGTTTGTCCAGCCCTGGTCTACAGTGAACAGCCAATGACAAATTGTGGAGCTCCTTATGCAATGGAGAGAGAGAGACATGGCCTATGATTCAAGTGTAGTGTTGTCCTGCTGGGGGATTTTCCGTGCAGCAAACTATTGGTGGAGCCCTTTTGTGGTACTGTCGGAGGGTGGTGCAGAATGGAGCCCCGGCCAAGAGAGGAAGAGGAAAAACCAAAGCAAAAAGAAGTCGAGGTCGGGAAAGGTGGAAAAATCAAAAGAAATTTGCTGTATTTCTGCTCAAGTGTAGCTGAATTACGATGGAGATCGTGGCAGAGAGGACGATCATTGTTTTTTTGAGTTACACATGGTCTGTTTGTTAAGGCTCAAGGTAGAACCAGGTCCGTTTCAGCAAAAGTGGCCATGCCATGCCATGCCATGCTACCATTAGTTCCGCGAGTTGGACATGGTCTATGTCATGCTACGAGCCGTGTGTGTGCAGAGACAGAGCCTCATTGAAGGAAGAATTAATCCGATTGTAGGAGAGTTCAATTTTTTTGCTCGTCGGGACATGTGAACTGCGTTGAGAGGTGACATGGTCAAGCTAAACTGCATTCGTATCTACGTTGAGGTGCTTCGCCTGTCAAGACCGCGACGGCAGAGGGGAGCTGTGTTTGTGAAGATGGGGAAGTCAAGGGTCGGATTCTGACACGAGAGCGGGAAGACAGTTCGGTGCAGTGGGGCACGCGTGGATAGTCGCCTGACGATCCCTCTGAGAATGGAGCCTATCCCTGCCAAACAGTGGCACTTCTTCATCGTCAGGTCCTGATGGAGTTGTTATTTGAGGAATCATGGTACCATTTTATTTTGAAAGGACTGAGACATTTTCTATTTGCTACAGTGATACACTGACAGTGATCTTATTATTGTATTCTCTATCGAAGTTGAATGATGTTGTTTTTTCTGTTTTCTATTGAAGAGGCTGCTATCCTAAAGAGACTGTCATTTTCTGTTTCTATCTGAAGAATTCCTAGTTACCTTTTGTGAGCCACAATTTGAAACTACAAATTGTTGGTTTAAAGGAGCATTTCCTTTTTTTTTTTTTTTTTGGAAGAAGTATGGCCTTTTGAATTTCACACCCCCACAACACGGGCGTTTTGTGTGTCACATTTTGGCATCACGAACAGGATACTTCTTTTGAAACAAAAACATACACAAATCAGGTGTAGAACCACAGCCCCAGGCTGCATCATAACAATGATATTGAAGAGCTACAGAAGCAGTTTCAGGAGTTACAGAGCAGGCTGGCTGAGCAATCCCAGCCTTAATGCAAACCAGAGAAGAACAGAGAGAAGCACCCTTCCGTGCAAAAATTTTAATTTTGAAGAAGGCTAATTTTGAACGAACCCCAGCTACAGTATATATTCCTAGGGAAAGGAAGTGTCCTGATCTGAGCGGCTGCTCATCTCAGAACAAGTTATGTGTCGAAGAGTGGGTAACATCCATGCAGTCCTATTTCAAGGTAGCTAAGATCCCTGAAGAAGACCAAGTGGATCTGCTTAAACAGCACCTTAAAGGTGAAGCAAAGTCCACTGTCAAGTTCATGCTAGGTGACGAATCAGTAAGTGCTAGGCAGAAATTCAATGTTCTGGAAGAAACATATGGAGATAAGGTCCCCATTGGAACAAGGTTGAAGGAATTTTACGACAGATAGCAAGTACTATGAGAGACCATTTGTAGTTATCCTTACGACCTCAAAGAAAGCTCAACAGAGTGAAACGTCGAGATGAGACGCACATCCCTGATGCAGAGGCTAGGCTGAAGAAACAGCTCGTTTTTGGCCTTAGAGAAGACTTCCTGCATCAGGAAATGAAAAGACAATCTAAAGAGCAAAAGGATCTGACCTTCATTGCCCTAATGCAAGCAGCTATCACCTGGTGACCTCTGAGGAAGAGGAGGGTTTCACAGTTGACCCACCTTGTAATTGAATACAGGGCACTGTCAACGCAGCAACACCGGAAAGTACGCCCCCCCGGCCCCAACACTGGAAACATTGCATGAGGCAATCCAAGATCTGGCTACCAGCCAGGAGGAGCTGTTTAAAACACTCCCTGAAGAGGAGAAAAAAACACAATCTCCAGTTAAGCTGAAGAAGCCGCCAATGAAAGATAATGACGGGAGGTTCAGCTGCTACACCTGTGGCCAACCTGGCCATACAAGCAGAGTGTGGCAACAAAACAAGTGGCTGTAAGGTGAATCTTGCAAAGCTCGTAAAAGATGAAGCAAGTGTGGAGGATGATGAAGTAGGAGGCATTGTGCAGATGATGGCTGGCACAGCTGTTGTTAGTCACCAGACAACAAGCGGCTCTCAAGAAGAGGAGGATGGACCTCAACATGATGGGGCTGTTGGAGAGTACTTTATGATTGATACCAAAATCAATGGCATGGAAGCAAGCTGCCTTCTAGACACTGGCTCAGAGGTCAGGACTGTTATGGAGTCCTACTTCATGGAGCACTCTGAGGGGATTGAATCAGCCTTTTTCAGATGCTAACTCTTCTCTCTGACTGTCAACGAAGGCAGACGCTTTTTCCCACCCCTCATGTATCCTCCCTGCTTGCTGCTCTTTGTCTCGTGTTGTCTCTGTCTGAACTATCGGAGCCTCTCTTTTGCACTTCGTCCTAAACCCTAAAAACCCAAAATGGAACTTATTAACTGGTCTCTCAACGTTATTGATCAAATTTTTTCGACAAAAAAGACAGGGAAGTGGTGAGCCCTCATGCCCCGACGGAACGTTTAATGCAGGATACACGATGAACTCCTGGGGGGAGTGGAGGATCATGTGCCTGTCAATCCTTTCCACGGAGGATGCTGAAGATATTTTCATCATTGGACTTATGATGACAGGTATGCTGCTGTTTGGAGCTTGTGGTTTCCTGTTCTATTGCAAAATATGGAAGAAGCTGGCAGGATTCGATAAGCTGCCAGTCAGTTGGAGAGATGGGCAGAGTTGGTCACACTCAGACTCAAACGAGAGACGAACTCTGTCGTAGACTGAATGAGCATTTGTCAAAGATGGATAGCAACTTGGAGAAGTTGACAGCTCGGCTCGATGGAAATTAGCCACTTAATTCGGGCAATTGGATCAACACCGGGAGAACCGAAAAAGACGCAAGGCAGACGGAAAATTACAGTCTGCCTGAACCCAAAACAACTGTTATTTTCATTGGCCCCCATAATGCTGGCCTTGGAAGGCTGGTATCTTTACATTCTCCTGGATGGAATGCAGACAAGATGGTCCCCCCCAATCCCTCACCGGCAAACTTTGTCTCCGTATCTGAACCCTCCGAGATTCTCCACCGCAACGGCTGTGCCTATCACCATCACGCGGCAGAGACAATTGGGCAGGACTGTATGGAGACTTAAGTCCGCGGCTCATACATCCACACACACGAAGACAAATAATACACACAACTCCCTCAACTCGACGCCTTCTTGGCTCCTAACCCCTCCCCCGTCGTTGCAGGGCAGCATACGGAGGCCTATGCGAGCGCCAGTTGGGCAGCATGCGCGGCCTCCAGTGTCTGTCTGTGACACCCATGCCCACCCCAATACCCTTCCCCTTCTCTCATACATGCAAGTCTTGAGTACTGCTGTAATGTCTTAACATGTTGCTTATGTGCTGAGATGTTTTTTTCCCTATCCCACATCTCAACAGGATTGAGGAGGTTAGAGAAGTATTCCTGCCACTGATCTACAATTTCCCGTGTTGAGGTCAGCAGCGCCCCGCTCCTACTTTACACAGTGTTGACAGAGCACTGCTTTCCTCTCCCGAGACACCGGATGGTGGACCAGAATCTCCTCAAAGCCCACCGGAAGCCATTCTCCGTGGTCTCCCCGAACTCCTCCCATGCCTGAGTCTTTGCCTCGGCGACCGCCGAAGCCGCATGCCCCTTGGCCTGCTGGTACCTGTCAGCTGTTTCCAGAGTCCCGCAGGCCAAAAAGGCCCGACAGGACTCCTTCAGTTTGACAGCATCCCTCGCTGCTGGGGTCCACCAGCAGGTGAGGGAGGGTTTCCCCCTCGACAGTCACGAACCGGCTTATGAACGCAAGTACGTGCTGCCGCCTTGACAATGGAAGCTTGGAACGTGGCCCCGCCAACTCAATGTGCCCTGCCCCCCTCAGGACGCGGTTGTAGCTCTGCCTAAGGTGGGAGTTGAAACTCCTTCTGACAGGGGACTCTGCCAGATGTTCCCAGCAGACCCTCAAGTTACGTTTGGGTTTGCCAGGTCTGACCGGCATACTCCTCCAGCCAGCTCACTATCAACTGACAGCTCCACCCCTCTCTTCACCCGAGTGTCCAGGCCATATGGCCGCAAAGAACTATGGCCTAAGGTTCGTTGGTGCCAGGTTCAAATATGGACACCTTTATACCTGAACATGCTGTTTGTTATGGACAATCCGTAATGAGCAGAAGAAGTCCAACAACTAAACACCACTTGGGTTCAGATGGGAGGGGCCATTCCTCCCAATCACACCCTTCCAAGACGCACTGTCATTGCCCACGTGAGCGTTGAAGTCTCACAGTAGAACGAGGGAGTCCCCAGGAGGAGCGCTCTTGAGCAGCCCCGCTAGGGACCCCAAGAAGGGTGGGTATACTGAACTGCTGTTGGGTGCATAGCCACAAACAAGAGTCAGAACCCGTCCCCCCACCCAAAGGCGGAGGGAAGCTACCCTCTCGTCCCCCCGGATTGAACCCCAACGTACAGGCGCTGAGTTGGAGGGCAATCAATATGCCCAACCCTGCGCGGTGCCTCTCACTGGGGGCAAATCCAGAGTAAAAAAAGAGTCCATCCCCTCTCGAAAGACCTGATTCTAGACCCCACGCTGTGCGTTGAGGTGAGTCCAACTATATCTAGTCGGAATCTCTCAGCCTCGTGCACCAGCTCGGGCTCCTTCCCCGCCAGAGAGGTGACATTCCATGTCCCTAGAGCCAGCTTCTGCAGCCGAGGGTCTGACAACCAAGGTCCCCCACACCGGCCACCGCCCGGCTCACATTGCACCCGAGTCCCTTGGCCCTTCCTGTGGGTGGTGAGCCCAGGGGAAGGGGGATCCATGTCGTCCCTTAGGGCTGTGCCCAGCCAAGCCCCATGGGTGCAGGCCACCACCAGGCGCTCACCATCAAGCCCCACCCCCGTTATTTATGTATATATACGTATATATAGATTAGATGTGTGTATGTGTATATATATGTATATATGTATATGTGTGTATGTATGTATATATATATGTGTGTGTGTGTGTGTGTGTGTGTGTGTGTGTGTGTGTGTGTGTGTGTGTGTGTGTGTGTATATATATGCATTTATGTGTGTTTATATATATGTACCTATATGGATGTATGCGTGTGTATGTATATGTATGTATGTATGTATGTATGTATGTATGTATGTATGTATGTATGTATGTATGTATGTATGTATGTATGCATATGAATATGTGCTATGAGAAAGGGGGTCATTCTTCATTCTCAGTTTTATAAGAAGAGAGATAGTCCTGAGTGTTGGAACTAATTAACGGCACTGGAAATGAACCTGTCAAATGAAATCCTCTTGAGCCACGTCAAAAACTTTGTCACTTCTAAAAATGGATTGTTCTGCCGGGCCAAAAGTCTCAATACTGAGACAGAGAAATGACAAAAAAAGTTGTGGTGATCTCTTTTTTTAGAATAGATGACTTTCCATATCGGAAATATTATTTTCCAATAAGGGAAATAGTTGGAGCCTGTAGTTGGGTGTAATATATTTGTGGTCCTGTGTTCACATTGGTATAAGTAGCCGTTGTAGGGAAAGATTTGTTTTTAAATGATAATAGTAGTCTCTGATTTTTGCTCACTAATACTGAAACTAATCATTGTTAGAAATCAAAAGCAATTATTCTAATTGGTAAATTGTTTTGGCAAAAACAGTGTCCAGAGAACTTTCATGTTTGCCAGTCAAGCAAGTAATTAATTGAGCAGTTCCCTGAAATAAACACCTATATTCTGACACCTTTGGATAGGAGAAGGTTGAGCAAACACTGTTGAGAAACTGAAAACAATTAAAAACTTACAGTGAAATGTGAAAAAAAGAACTTGGGAAAGTAACATTAACATCTCCTTGCTTGAGTTATCATCACCAAGTGTAAAGCTGATTTGCTGAAGAGCTGTCAAGAAACTTGCATAACAAACATACATATACACATGAATGTCTACATACAAAGACATCTTCCAATATATATTACATAGTGATGCTTAAAATTACACAGAGCATCTAAGGAAAAAAGATTTGCAACAGGACCAACGTAAACATTAGTTGGAAGATATTATTCAGCGATAAATACAAAAATTGAAAACTGGCAGCTAGGCTCATGGATTGCTAACTTATTAGGGACTACCAACAGAAAACCAATACTGTACTTCTCTTCTATTAATCCTTTGTAAAAATAAGATTGAGTCTTCAATTTTTAATTTAAGTGTCAGACATGCAATCTGCATGCAACAACTGTATCCATGAAAAAAACAAATATAAAATATATTGTTGGCAACACCTCATTGAGGAAGAGCATCCCACATATTTTTTTGAAATATAAGATATTGTGGTGTGTTGCTGAGGAAATGACAAAGGATTTGTGGAGGAGTTTCCAACTTTATTCTCAACACACCAAGAGAGACTCCTTATCTGTCAAGTAGATCAGATGGCTGTCTGAGATGCAATGCTGGATGTATTCACAGTACAGCACACTTTTATGATTATCCTCAAGGTTCACTTCAATTTGCAGAGCACACACAGTGTGATTGACAATAGCAGCAACACTAAACCTCAGTGGTGCCTGTGAACTCCTGAACCAAACTGGCTTTTGATGCTTGGATAGCCGTGGCTTTCATCTCTGTGAACAAGCTTATTGATATGTCTACCTTAATCTGTGAAAGCCAGGACCTGTTCCCCAAAGTGCTCACAACTGATGAGGTTGGCAGGAACAAAGATAGGATGCATAATTTTCGGGCACAGAGATGAAATGGGGTAAGAAAAAAGGTGGAGCGAAAGCCCTGAGAGGGATTATGGGTTGGTAAAACAGATGTAGACATGTATGGTTTACAACAGCTTAAAGAAGGACCTTTGTTCAATCCTTACAAGGAGCCTTTCTGTGTGCAGTTTGAATGTTCTCCCCAATGTCTGGGTTTTGGTTTCCTCCCACAGTCCAAAGTTATTCAGTGGGTTAATTGGTGACCCAACATTTCCCAAACATGTGAAAGAGGGAATGAATGGTCGAATGTATCTATATGTGACCCTGTTTTCAACTGGTTGCCCATGCAGGGGGAACCCAGCCTCTCACCCAATGACAGCTTGGGCAGGCTCAAGGTCCTCTCTTGACCTTGAGTGCAGGATAAGTCGTATAAATAATGAATGAAAGAATGAATCTCTGACAAGGGCACAACCCATTAGAAAAAATATTGATGACTGTTTTTTTGAAGGAGTCTGACAACATACTGTGGAGAAAAACAAAAAAATCCAATAAATCCAATAGCCTGGAACATAAGGGTAGAGCTAATAAATGCCCTGCATCATTGAACCTGCACTTTTTCGGGATAAGGCTAAGCAGTATATTGATCTGAACCTTTGCTGTCCTCAGCATATTCAAACGTTTTTTTTTAATTTTGAATCTTAAATGACAAAACAGTTAAGCTCAGCTAACAACAAATTACTTGCCAACACTTAACAGAACTACTAATGACTTTAGCTAAAATAATCAACACCGCTCAAGATATGGTGGTTTACGACACCTAAACAAAAACCCAAAATCCAATAAAATAATACTTAAATATAAACAGGACCGTTGATAATTTGAGATGTACAGTCCTTAAGGCCGGGTCACATTCCAGTCTTAGTAGTGATTGCTTGTTGTGTCCTCTATTGAATCTGAATGGAGTCTGGAAACAGACCGAGTACTTATGCCTTAAGGCGATGCTTACCCAGGAAAGACTGGAGTGAGTAACTGGGATATAAAATGGATGATGTGAATGCATAAATTACAATTTTGATGTTGTTGGGGGAGAGAAAGAAGACCAGATGTTGTTGATTCCTTGTAGCTCAATAGCTCATACATTTAACATGTAGAGATCTATTAAAAAACACCAACATTTCTGCAACTGAAAGTGAGTCTGAGAGACAGGGACCAAATTTCTGGCAAGATGATTTGTGTGATATCTGAGCCAATGGTCATGGTTGAAAAAATGAATAAGAAATACAGTCAGTCTGAAAATTCTTCAAGGCATGCCCAGAAAGTGTGTAATATGAAAAGTGTGCTTTAAATAGGAAGAACTGTTTTCTGCATGAAAATTAAAATAAATTGTGTCTGTGGATTACGTATCTTGATGGAAAGATATCAATAGAGAAAAAAAGGCACCCAAGGGAGATGATACAGTAGGAGCTCTGCATTAACTGATAGCATAATTAAAAGGTAGCATTTTGGCGGAAGCTGCAAATCAAATTTTCAAGCATTCAACGATAACAAAACCAACTTCAATGCAGCAATCTAAAGTTTAAAGGACCGCTGTGACAAATTAATGGAATCAAACAGACACCAGGTGCATCCGCTAAAGGATTGTTAAGCACTTTGAAAGACTATTTAAAGTAATAGTGCACTGTAGAACCTGATAGTAATGTTCAAAGAAGTATTCTGTGGCCACAAACATTTTTTTTCCACAACCATCAGTCAAAAATGTACAAGGATTAAAATTTGCAAATTTTAAGAAAGACATACAATGAGATTTTCAAGACAGGGTTGGGCTATTACTAATGTAGCAATGGAGACACGCTAAATCATAAACAAACATTTGAATCGAAGAAATTGACAGTCAATTATAAATGCATACCCAACAGTCAAAATACACACAGAACTACTTGAATTACTTGACAAGGGATGGACATAATGAAGAAGAACTATAAAACAGAGGATTTCAATGATGCTGAGAGAACCTTAGGTAGAGTCACAACATTTAAAACTATTCTATTAAAAGATAGCTCATCCATGCCTTTGTCCCTGGAATCAGCGAAAGGAAGCAATGGCAACTTTTGCAAAAAGTCAACGTCATGACTGTTAGAAAAATCACTGCATTGAAAGCACTGATAACAGATAAACAGACATACCCAGTTTGCTAATAGAAGTGCACTGTGTTGAATATATCATACAATTATCAAGGGGCACCTGCACCAGCAGTCCTAAAGGCTTGTACATACATAGAGAGAAGTGAAAAACTTGTTATGTCCTAGGGCTGTAATTCACAGCCCTGGTTTGGAAGTTCTTGCAGCGTGTTCTTGACACATCAAGCCAATACTTTTTCGTCTGTAGTGTCTGAGCACCATTTTATGATTGGTCATAAATTTTAAGCGAATGTGGTTAATGCAGAAAGCAGAAATATTATCATTCTTGCTTTTACGCGGGCGTAGAAGTTTGTCTATTGATGAGCGCGTTTGAGGATCAGTTGGCCGAGACACTGAGGTAGTATGATAAGATAAGATAATACTTTATTGATCCCCATAGGAGAAATGCGTGTATTGCAGCAGCGCAACAATAACAATATCTAAAAAAAAAGTTAGAAAAGAAAGGATATATACATGTGCAAACATATATATACACACATATATATATACACATATATCACCATACATACGCACATATACATACATATATACATACACATGCCCATACCGACATATATATACACACATAAAGATAAATACGCATGTATCGCCATACATGCCCATATACACATAAACATACATATATGCATACACATACCCATACCTGCATATATATATCCACATATACACATTATACACATACACATACATAGATAAATAACACACACAAACAAGGATAAATAGGTAAGTGACCAGTAAGTGAACCAGTAATATTAAAGGCACCACACATGTGAGTGGGTGAGTGAGTAATGGGGTAACAGTCGCAAAGATGCCCCCCAGGCAGTCAGAGTTGTGTCCCGTCCAGACTGCTATTATACAGTCTGTTGGCCGTGGGCACGAAGGAGCATTCAATTCTGCACCAGGGTGGGATGAGCTGTTGGCTGAATGAGCTGCTCATATGCCACAGCTCGTAGTGCTGGGGGAGGGAAGGATTGTCCAATATAGCTCCCAGTTTGTCCTTCACCCTCCGCTCAGCCACCGATTCAAGGTAGTCTAGGTTGAGTCCCGCCACCGAGTGAGCTTTTCTCACAAGCTTGTTGAGCCTGTTGACCTCACCAGTCCCGGCACCGCCCCACCAGCACACTATAGCAAAGAAGAATGCACTGCCTACCATAGACTGGTTGAAGGTCTTGAGGACCCTGCCGCAGAAACCAAACAATCTCAGTCTCCTCAGGAAGAACATCCTGCTCTGAGCCTTCCTTTATAGGGCATCTGTGTTGTTTGTCCAGTCCAGTTTATTATTAATATGGACCCCAAGGTACTTATTGGAGTCCACAATCTCCACCTCTTCAACCAGTACGGTGATTGGTTGAGGTCTCCTCCTATTCCTCCAAAAGTCCACTACCACCTCCTTTGTCTTGGAGATGTTGAGTAGGAGGTGATGTTGGTTGCTCCACTCAACAAAACTCGCAATCAGCTCTCTGTACTCCTCCTCGTCGTCGTTGGTGATGCATCCAACGATGGAAGAGTTGTCAGAGAACTTCTGGAGGTGGCAGGAACTGGACTTGTGTCGGAAGTTGGAGGTGAAGAGAGTGAAGAGGAATGGAGACAGGACCGTACCTTGGGGCACCCCTGTGCTGCACATTACGGCCTCAGAAACACAGCTGTCTACCCTGACATACTGCGGCTGTCCTGTGAGGTAGTCCAGGATCCAGGCAGTGATGTCGGGGTGAAGTTGCGCACTCAGCAGCTTGTCCTTGAGGAGGGAGGGCCGGACACTGTTGAAGGCACTGGAGAAGTCAAAGAAGGTGACTCTCACAGTGCTTCCCGCACCCTGAAGATGGGACAAGGCCCTATGTGAGAGGAAGATGATTTCTTCCTCCACACCCATATGCTGCCTGTGCACAAACTGCAGAGGGTCCAGAGAGGCAAGCAGCCGTTCCTTCAGGTGCCGGAGTATGAGCCTCTCAAATGACTTGACATGTGACATTAGCCACTGGCCTTAAGTCATTGAGAGCACTTGGACGTCCTTTCTTATGTACCAGGACTATGCAGAAGGTCTTCCAATGGTCAGGCACCTTCAGCAACCTCAGGGAGAGGTTGGGGAGGTGCTGGAAGACTACCGCAAGCTGCCTAGCACACACCTTGAGGACCTTTGGGCTGATGTTGCCTGGCCCACTGGCTTTGCTCTGCCTCAACCTGGAGAACTCCCTCTGCACCTGGCTGGAGGTTAGGCTAAGGCCATGGTTGGGGGGGGGGGGTCTATGACAGTA
>CAAKHD010005319.1:0-10738 GCA_901007705.1 Fistularia tabacaria
CCCCGACACGATTATCACGGGTGGTTGCCGGGTGTGGGGGGGGGCGGGGGGGGCGGAGGGGTGAAGACAATGGGCCCAGTTATTCTCCCTCCTCCCGCTGTTGAGTAATGAAAGATCCTTCCCTTCTTCAAAGGGAACGGAGTTTCCTACAAAAACAGCTGAGTCAGGGCGGAGGAGAGGGAGTGGGGAGAACCGTGGGAGGGGGGTGGCTGGGTGAGTGGGTGGTGGTAGCGGCGGCGGCGGCTACTGCTGCTGTTTGTGCCCCCCCCCCTCCTTCCTCCCCCTCTTCACCCCCATCCCAGGAGAAGAACGTCACCTTTTCTTTTCCGCCGGCGCCCCGATCTGGTAGCGTTTTACCTGAACACCAACGTCAGCCGTCACACGTCAGGGGAAAGGCCGCGGGGCCCCGGCGGTTGAGCTGGAAGACGTCAGATCATTAGTGCGGGGGGGAGGGGGGGGGGGCAAACAGATGTGTCACAGGGTGATTTTGCGGATGAAAGTGGAACGGCTCTTTTATCCGGTTTTTCAAACGCAGCCCCGAACGCCTCGCGCAAACGCCTCGCCGACCCGTCGTCCGCGGCGCTGGCTCACGCCGACGTGAGGCCTTTCCGCGCGGGACCTTCCGGGAGTCGTACGTTCGTTCGTCCATCTTCCTTTCGTTCACCAACTATACTGCTTGTCCACGTGCAGTCGACCGTTCACCCTCTCATTCACACGCCGTAAAGAGACGCGCAACCATTCACCCTCTGATTCCAACGTCGTATAGAAACAAACGTTCATCCTCTCGTTCACACATCATATAAAGACATGCGACCATTCACTCTTTCATACATGTCATATAGACATATAACCATTCACCCTTTCATTTATAGACCATATAGAGACATACAGGCATTCACTCTTTCATACACATGTCATAAAGATACGCCGTCATTCAGTCTCTCATTCACACACCATAAAGAGACATACAAACATTCACCCTTTCATTATATGTCATATAGAGGCACATGACCTTTCACTCTTTCATACACATGTCATTCAGAGATATACAATCACTCACTCATTCATGAATCTATTCACTCTCTGGTACACACGTCATTCTCACAGCACATAGAAATGTATGACCGTTCACCCAGTCATTCATATGTCATATAGAGACATAAAAGCATTCACTCTTTCATACATGTCATATAGAGACACCGTCATTCACCCTCTCATTCACACATCATATTGATACACGAACATTCATACAGGTCATATAGAGACATACAACCATTCACTCTTTTATACACATGTCATACAGAGATATACGATCATTCACTTATTCATCACTTTAGTCACTCTCTGGTTCACACATCATTTAGAGACAAACAACCACTCACCCTCTCATTTGTCATTCATATAGACATACAATCGTTCACCCTTTCATTTACACATCATCTTCAGACACACAGCCATTCACTCTTTCATGGAAATGCCATACAGAGACACCATCATTCACTCTCTCATTCACACAGCATATAGAGACACATGACCATTCACCCTCTCATTCACACATCATATGGATACAAACTGTACGACCGTTCACCCTTTCCTTTATATGACATATAGAGGCATAAAACCATTCACCCTCTCATTCATACCTCATATTGAGACATACAACCATTTACTCTTTCATCCGTCTGTCATATAGACATATAATCATTCACATGTCATCTAGAGACACCATCATCCACCCTTTCATTCACACACCATACAGAGACCCAAGGCCATTCACCCTTCACCCTTTCATTTATGTGTCATAGATATACAAGCATTCACTCTTTCATACATATGTCATATAGAGACACAGTCATTCACTCTGTCATTGACATATGGTATAGAAACAAACTGTACAACCATTCAACCTCTTATTCACACGTCATATAAAGAAATACGACCATTCACCCTTTCATGTACACGTCATTTAGAGACATACAGGCATTCACTCACTCATAAAACATGTCATATAGATACGCCATCATTCACTCTCTCATTCACATTTCATATAGGGAGGTATAACCATGCACTCCTGTACTTATCATTCATTCATTCGTTACACGTCTGTTTAATTCAGGGTCCTCAATGAATCTCCTGCATGTGTTTGGACTGTGGGAGGAACCCCGAGGAACCCCACCGAGACTGGGGGCCCTCCCGCCCCGTGGGAATCTAACCGGGGACCTTCTTGCTGTGAGGCGGAAACGCGAACCGCTGCGCCAGCAGGGGAACAAACTAATTAATTCTCTTCAAGTCATTTCATAAAGAGCGACTGTGGGGTTTTTTCTGGGGATTTTTCCGGATGTTTCATTAAATATCCAGGTTTCGGTGAAGAGATAAGGATTATTTTTATTATCTCTCATTTGAACTTTGTGTCTTGCAGGGACAACAGGTCACGGTTTCCGAGCACGCCGGGAGATGTAAACTGTTTACGAAGCCTTCCACTGATCCCTCGTCGCTCGTCCTCGCCGAGCGTCATCCCGAAAATATTCGGGGTTCTGGCTTCTGTAAAAGAAGCCGGCGGGGGCCGACAGACGAGCGCGAGCGAGCTGGAACATTCTCCCCGCGTCCATGGGCCGCGTTCCCGCGTCCGGGGGCCAGGCAGGAAGCGGTGGGGGCTGGGAGGTGGGGGCATCTCTGTCGGCTCAGACAGGCAAAGAGACAGACCGGGGGCGAGGGGGGAGGGAGGTGAGAAGGTCCATACCGACGTCAGACCTTGTGGACGGAGAGCTACGGATCAAAACGGACTCTTTAATATCCAGCTCATTCCCGGCGTATGACTTTCCCGTATCGCTCTTAAAAGCTAAGGTTCGGGGGCTCAGACGGTCTCTCGGCCTCTGGAAAAAATAACTGTGTCGGGGGGGGGGGGTGTCGCCAATGTGTCATTTGCACCTCCCGCCACCAGGTGGCGCCGACACGACCCCGTCAGTCGACCTCGTACGCGGACCGAGAGTCGGGGAAGGGTCGACGGTTTCCGGGGTTATTGCTAGTGGGACGATTAATGGAGATTATCAACAGAGCGTAAAGTTTACAAATCTTTACAAAGACTGTTTGACGTCCTCGGGTTTGAGCAAAGTATTATGATTGTTATCTACTTTACGGAGACGAACGTTGACGCGTGAGCAACTTCACATTGCAAATTAGCATAACATCGAGAACTTTACAAACGTACTATTTTTGCATTGGATTTAATGTAACGGGAACTTTACAGTCCCAAAACTAGGCAAAAGTGAATGTAAAATCTAAGGTTGTTAACATCATAACAACTTTCAACCTGCGTCAAAATAACTACAAAAGTTGCGGATCTTGCAACAGCTTTACAAAAATAATTTACGCCAACACAACTTTACAAGGTTTATGAATGCACGGTCAACTTCACAACAATTTCTTGACTATGAACATAAACATTACAAACATTAATCTCAATAAAAGGTTTACACATGTTGGTTTACAGCTGTATCACATCTGTTGCAAATGCTGGGAATTTAAGAGCATTAAAACTATTCATGTCAGCATTACTTTACAAACATTGTCAAGGTCACATTGTATTTTCAGTGATTATCAGTGCAACAGAAACTGTAATTACATGACCTACATTACAAATATTCTTGAACAACTTTACAAAAATCAATACAGTAGCCACAATTTTACAAAGACATACATGTAAACTTTACAAAGAATTATACATTACGTTAGATTGTTTACTCACTTTACAATGATTATCATGTAATATTAGTGTTTTCAATGTTGTGAATGTAAATAAAACTTTACAAAAACTATGCATTTCAGATGATACATTATGTTAACTTTACAAAGATTATTGTATGATATATGCATTACAAGTGTTGTGAATGTAAGGACTAAGAGGGATTAAGGGATGAAGATCACCACAATTTTACAAAGATTATACAGGTTTACAAAGATTATCACTGAATAGAAACGTTGCAAATATTGATGATGTCAGAGCAACTTTACAAAAAAATCTAATTTCTCTTCAAATTGATAAAAATATGATATGTGACAACCTTTACAACAATGATCATGAAACATAATATATTTTGGATTTTGAACAAAAGATCAATTTTACAAAAACTATGCATGTCAACGCAGCTTGACACACATTATAAACATAAACCTTGCAAAAATGGATATCTAAACTTCACAAAGATTGTCATACAATGCAAACATTACGTATATTGTGAATGTAAGACTAACTAAATTTTACAGAGAGTTAAGCAAAATAGACTTTTTAATATTTTTTACAGTGCCGCAAAAGTTTATGAAAATGATTCAAAAAGAGTACAAAAAAATCACCACAATTTTACAAAGATTATACAGGTTAGGTAAACTTTACAAAGATTATCAGTGAATAGAAACATTGCAAATGTTGATGATGTAAGGACAACTTTATAAAAAAACTATTAACGTCACCACAACTTCACAATTACTCATAAGCTCACAAACAACTCGACAAAGTTGACATAAACTCGACGCGACGTCCATCATCTTTACATCGAGCTTTGCAAACAGCGTCAACGCAACCGCAACTCTATTGAAACAACAACCAAAATGGCGCCCTCTGTAGTCGTGGTGTTTAATGACCTGTGTGAGTGACACGGCTGTTTCCTGCCGCCGACGTCACCTCCAACCCCAAACGCACACCTTAAGAAAAACAACAAAAAAAAAAAAAAAAACACAGAGCCGCCTCTTTTCTGGACAGAGATCCGCTCTGAGGCGTATAAAGGCGCCCTGTGCGGTTCGGTCCACCGTAGGTCCGTCCGGCCGCTTCACAATCGCAAACCGCCACCGCCGCCGTCGCCACGTTCATGTCTGTCAGTGTCGGACGGGAGGGGGGGGCTACGTCCTCCTCTTCGCAATGTCCTCGTCCACCTTTCCTCCCCCACCCCCTCCTCCCGCCTCCTTGCTCAATGCTCTTCTCTGGGGCCGGGGGGCCCGGGGAGCCTGCGGGCGGGGGCCTTATTCCATCCGCCCCGGGGCTTCTGTCAGACGCTTGTTCCATTTTGCGTCACGGTGTTGACTGAGCGGACCCCACACTTAACTCCCACCGAGCGGCGGGGGCGGCCCCAGCGGCGGGGGCCCGCGCGGCCCCCATGTTTCGGCGCGGTAATCTGATGGACCCCGTGTTTATTTTATGTAGCTGCGCTTTGATGGGGTGGAGAAAGTCTTTGGGCTTTTTGTTTCAGCACTTTGACTGCCAGGTCAGAGGTGCTCGCCGTGGTTACGCTCAGGAAGAATAATATTTGCCCTCCTATTGGCTCCAAACAGGCTTTTTTCCATATTAGTGTCAAGGATACTCTGGCTGGTTCTGCCTTCCACTGATTCGGCACGTTGGAGGTGAAGGGTGGCCGGGTCGGGATTGGGGCGTCCGGGTCGGAGACGGGGGGGGAGTCGGTAGAGCACTGCGCCCACACAAGGCCGCTCCCCGGAGGCTAGACAACGGGGTGTTCCTCAGGTCCCCCCCCCCAAGCCTGGTTCTGAATACCCCCAAGTGACCCCGAGAGACGCCCCTGCGGCCTCATATATTTATATTTATACGTGTGTGTGTGTTGGTAGTGAAGGGAAACACACACACACACACACACACACACAGGAAAACACAGGAAAAACTCCCTCCTGCCCGGCGGCCCCCGGGGCTCCACCTCAGCTGTCAGCTGTCCAGAACTTCCCAGGGGTTCTGTTTAATGCAGTTACCAAAAAAAACAGAGTTACCTTTTCCTCGTCCGCCCGCCGCCCTTTTTCAGAACCTCGCCCTCTCCCCCCACCCCACCCCCCAAAAAAATGTAAAAAGGAAGAAAAAGAAAAAAATGGCTCCCCGACCCGGTCGCCGGCTTAGGCAGAGGCGCCGCGGCCAAGCAAACCGAGGAGTTGATCCATTCATTGAAACCCGGACGCATGCCGCCGCCGCCGCCGCCGCGACCCCGGCGAGGGTTCTCCAGGAGGGTTCTCCCTGTCCTGCCAGAATGTTCCCCGCCATCAAGAACAGAGGGAAATTCTGCTGGGGGAAACCCGGCCCCCGGACGGCAGTCTGACTGCTGTTTGAATTGGCGACGCGACCGCGGGATTAATGTATTCTAGCGGATGTGATAATGTGTGTGCATGTGTATGTGTGTGTGAGTGTGTGTGTGTGTGTGTGTGTGTGTGTGTGTGTGTGTGTGTGTGTGTGTGTGTGTGTGTGTGTGTGTGTGTGTGTGTGTGTGTGGAGATTTGTTAGAGGACACTCGATCATACATGTCAGTCTCATTCACAGAAAAGGAAGAAGAAACTCTGCTTTTTGGGAAATCACAAAAATACTGCGCAGAGATTTCTCTTCTAGTTTTTAAAATCATTGAATTAATTCTATTTTTTTAGGGTATTTCTGGATCTTTTTTATCGTTTGGGGGGGTTATTTTGCATTCATTTCATGCAATTTTTTCCTTTTAAAGTGACAGTTATGCGCAAATTTTTGGGCAATTTTCTGTGACATTTTTAGATTTTTAATTTCAATTTTAATTTTAATTTTAATTTTAATCTATTTACTTTTTTGTTTTAACTGTCATTTTTCTTTTTATTTTCATTGTTATTCTTATTTTTACTGTAACTTTTATATATTTTTTTATCTATTCATTTTCTATGCATTTATCCATCACTCACTCAATAAATCAATTCACTCACTCACAGAGCCATTTATTCATTCCTTTATTCATCTATTTATTTTCACCTTATTTTTATTGATTATCGATTCACTTACCTTGACATGAATTAATTCATCCATCATTTACTCATTTATTCTTGCTGGTTACCGAGTGATACAACAAATTCAGACCCGATGTTTTATATCAATCTGGTTTTATGAAAGGATCTTTATCTTCATTCGTTCATTCATTCATTCCCTATGGCGTTTATCCTGCACTCTTTAATTTCATGTTCTCAAACAAACGTCTTTATAGAAAATCTTTACATTTCTTCAGATTATTATCATTATTTCGGCTTGATTTCTCCCACTTCCCTACAAGCTAGTGCGATGCTCCGCCATCACGGTGCATTCAGGGTCCACTGGGAATTCTCATCCTCGCCCGTTTGGTCGTAATTAAAGCTTTAATTAACGTCCCCTTTTACCTAAGCGGGTGAGTTTACTGGCTCAGGCTAACGTCTAGCGGGTCACAGGAACTTCCTGTTTTGTTTTGTCCCGCTCGCCGTCTCCGTGCTGGAAGTCGCCAGCGAGGTATGTGCTGACTCACCGCCCGACCGGAGAGCGGGGCTGATGTAATCCGGGAGAAATAAGGTGGGGGCGGAGGGGTGACTTCCCCCGGGTGGTTGGTAATCTAATCCCTCCTGATGCACTTTTTAGCAGCTTAGAACTATTAAGTAACTGTTTTCTGATCACCGGCAGGAGCGGCGGCGGCGGCGGCAGTGTTTACACACCGGCGGTGACGTCGGTGCTTAGTGGGTCACCGCCGGGGGGGTGGGGGGTGGAAGCAGATGGCCCGGAACTGGCCCGGTCCAGGGAGGTGACTCACAAAACTGTCAATCAAAAAGGCTAGCGGAGGTACGCGGCCTGGTCTCGCCGCCGTCCCATTGGTTGTCGGTTGAAAGGGGGGCGGGGTTTGCGGCCTGCGAGCGAGCCGGAGCCGGATCGAGGCGGGTCTTGCGGAGTGTCGAGAGTTAGCCCCAGCACGCTAGGCTAAGGGGCGACGAGGTCGAGACGCCGCGTAACGATCACGTCGCTAAGCTAAGCTAATCACGCGCGTCGAGCTAGAAGGCAGGTGGCAAAATAACATCCGTTGATGTCACCTTCGGGGCCCATTCGATGCAAGAGCATCGGTGGCATCTGCCCCGTCTCCAGAGCGCCTCCTGGTGGTGAAGCTGAAAGGAAATTAAATTAAATAAGAAAATAAAATGATATAAGATAAAATTCAACTAAATAACATTTGATTAAATTAAATTTAGTTTAATTTAATAAGATGAAATTCAATTTAATTTAATTAAATAAAATGAAATTTCATTAAATTCAATTTAAAAAATTTAGGAAATAAATAGCATGAAAATTTGGAGAAATACATTAGAAAATTCAAAATAAGAAATTAATCTATTTCCGGAGAAAATGTATTTCCTTTTTTTTAATTATTTACCAATAAATATATTTATTTAATCAGAAAATGCGTTTAATTCATTTGATTATTTAATAAGAAATTCAGTAGGGCAGATATGTTTCTTATTTCAGGATACTTCCTGTCCTTTCCGGTAAGACATACCGTCTCTGGTTTCTCATCCCTTCGCCCCCCCACCGTCTTTATCTGGTTGGTTTCGTCTCCATTGTCTCAACCCTGATCCTCCTCCTCCTCCTGACCTCTCTTTTCGCACTCCTCCGAATCCACTACTCACGTTTCCCGAAAAGTCTAAAAAAAAAAAAAAAACTTGACATTTTTTCAAAATAAATCCGACCTTGCCGGTTTCATGAAGATGTGCAAATTTAAATTTAAAATTAAACAAAAAAAACAAACAAGTAAAAAACAATCAAATATAAAATATTTAACCTGTCCTTTTTATTTTGACCCCCCCAACACACAAAAAAATAAACAAAGCTAAAACACACTTACATTCCCTCGCCTTCCTAGGACCCTCCTTTGCTATCCTAGGAAAACCCGCGGTCTCACAGTTTGGTGTCAAACTAAGACCTCTTCTGTCCTGCTACCCCCCCACCTCATAAAATCTCAGACTCTGTCGTCACCCCACCACCATTCACACACACACACACACACACACACACACACACACACACCTGACAGCAGGGATTGTGCACTGTTGTTCCCGGTCATCCTCTGACGTCCAGGGTGGTGGAGTGTGTATGTGTGTGTGGGGGGGGGGGGCTGTTTCTTATCGCCATTCCTCGGATTCCTGGTGAGTTTCCGGCACGATTGGAGGGGGGCGGAAGGCTGCACCATCGCCGCTGACCTGGTGATGGAGGCCGGCGGCGTGATTTATGAGCGGAGGGAGACTGGAGAAGCCAAGAAGTATGTGTGTGTGTGTGTGTGTGTGTGTGTGTGTGTGTGTGTGTGGCGGCAGTGATGGTAATGCATGTGAACCTAGAGCCAAAAATAGAAAAAAATGAAATAATCTGAATCCCTTTCATTTGAGTCAGACCGGGATTGATAAAACAGGACACACGAGGCATTCGACACACACACACACACACACACACACACACACACACACATACACACACACACACACACACACACATATACACACACGCTGGGTGGTTAACAGAAGGCAGGGGTCAAAGTTCACAGACACACTGGGAACCAGAACAGACACAGGAGAATAGTTTCGACGTTACAGGGATGGAAAGGCGGATCTCTCCGACCCCCCCCCTTTCAAATAAACCTAAAAATAACACTTTCAACGTTCCTTGAATAGCCGTTGTAACTGGAACTCAAACTGAGAAAGTCCCGTAAAAACTGGTTAAAAAAAGAAATCACTTTAAAGTAATTGAATAAATCAAATAAATGATAAAAAATAAATTTAAAAAATCAGGCGCAGGAGCTCGAATGAAAATCCTCGATAAAGCAAATAAAAAATTTGGAGAGGATTATGGAAGAATAAAGAGATGGGAATTTGTGTCGGATGGACTCAAATTAGCAAAATTAGAAATTACAAATTACAAATTAGCCAGTAGCAAAGACAAATTACCAAGATTAGCAACGAGATCCGCCGTTCGCGCTTCTGCCTCGATGGGTCCACGGTTCGATTCCGACAGCAGGCCTTCCTATGCAACCTTTCGGCTGAAGGTTGCCGGGTTGATTCCCGGCTCCTCCAGTCAGTGTACCGAAGTGTCCTTGGGCAAGACACTGAAAGTCAGCAACAACTGGAACTGAGGGAGAAGATAAATAAAAAATAATCTTTTAAAAAATCTGCTTGGCAGCCATAAACCTGCCCATAAATTAGTAAAACCAATTAATTCCAAAAAAATTATATCATTATAATCAATAAAAAAAACACACTGTCCAACAAACCAGGTGTTTCTTTTTATTTGAATCAACAAAAAAGCAGGCACAAAATAGTTCACCCATTCGTCAATATTTTTTCAGCAATGAATTTCTGAGCCAAAATCGGGTTCAAGAGTGGGATTTTAGGTTGAAAATAAAATAAAATAAAATAAAACGACATGAAACGAAATAAAATAAAATAAAACGGCATGAAATCGAATGAAATTAGATGAAAAATAAAATAAAATAAAATTAAAAAATGAATTTAATAAGAATAATTGCTCAAAATACATTTTTAAACTGAAAAAAAAAATCAGGAATTGGTAAAAAAAAAAAAAATTAAAACTGACTGTGCATAAATACATTAAAAAAAAAGGGAACAGGAGATTAGATCATCCGAAAGTGGGATTAAAGTCCCCGGATTAGCAGCGGGTCGTCCGGGTTCAAACTCACATTTACCGACTTTCTAAAAAAAAAACACTTTCCGCTATTTGTTTTGTGTGTTTCAATTTTTTTTTTTCACTCTCTCTCTCTCTCTCTCTTTTGTTTTCGTCTCAGTGACGTCACAGCGGGCCGGAAAAAAGGTCAGCGGAGTCACCGCGGGCGGCGAGAAGGTCAGGAAAATGCGAGTGGACCGTGGGGTGTGGGGAGGCGAGGAGGGGGGGGGGGGGGGGGGGGGGAGTGCGTCGTGCTTGTAGTCGTAGAACCGGACCCCG
>CAAKHD010005320.1:22624-45276 GCA_901007705.1 Fistularia tabacaria
TAAAGAGAGGAGAACAAAGACATAAAACAAGTCAGCCGAGGAGTGTTGAGGGGAGGCAGACGGATGTAAAGACGGTGAGAATGATTATGGAGATTAACAGGTTGCATGAGTGTTTGTCCTTGATGTGTGTGTGTGTGTGTGTGTGTGTGTGTGTGTGTGTGCGTGTGTGTGTGTGTGTGAGAGAGAGAGTGTGTGTGTGTGTTTGTGTGTGTGTGAGACGTAAAGTAAACGTGATTGGATGCCGGGGCCACGATACTCACTGTATCGGCTTTACACAGAAAAATCACTTTGAAAATAGATCATTTTGTTCCATCGCACTGGTGTAAAATTTTTAAAAAAATAAATAAAATAAAATATATATATATGTACCTCATGAAAGGGGGTTTATCAACTTTCGGTCCATATTGACCAATGAAAATGGATGAATGGTGGAAGGGGCGGGGTTGTCTTTGAATGGCGGGCCCGCGGGCCAATGGGAGCTCTGGGTTACCAGAAAAAAACCCTGACGTCACCGTTGATCATAAATCTCTCCGCCTCCATCTCAACGCCCGAGACTTTTCTCAACACAAAAGCAAAATGTCCGCTGGATGTTAGGAGGCAGTGCAGCTCCGGGTCTGCGGATATTTGGAGCGAATAAATTGCCGTTTCTCTCCACCGGGGAAGCCGCCCGTCAACTGGCTACAAAACCAGAAGGACAATAAAATCGAATTGACAGAAAAAAAATAAAAAACACGTCCTACCCGACAGTGTAATCATTGTATCAGTTGCTAATTACCTTCACTCCGTATGGTGGATCATCGAATGTAACTAGCATGTACCTGTCGCCTCTACTAGCCGGGTCTCGGGCACGCAGCTGTCAAAAAAAGAAAACCAAAACAACATATATTAATTCCGACCGATCTCGCCCAAGGAACCCCCTAGGCTCACCAAAGGTACACACTTGCTGTAAAAGTCCGGGTAGAAGCATTCTTTACCTTCATAAAGACCTCAACCGCGCCTTTAGCAACGTCCAGATACGTCGTACCCAAATAAGTGCGCTGATTCATAGAGGCGGACGTGTCTAAGAGGAAAAGTAAAATAGGCATTTTAAATATAGAGCCGCGGTTGTATGCCTGTCTAAAATTATTGTTATCCACATATGACCTATCGTGCGGCCAAACAGTTCACACATGTGTGTATATATTTGTTATAATAAGCCCCCCCTCCAGAAGAGGGCCGTTGCCTGCGCCCTCTCTCTATCTGCCTTTCCAGTCTACTGTCTCAGCTCGCGCTGTTCAACTTCTGCTCCTAACCGAATGGAACGCCCCGCTCCCTCCGCCCCGCCGCCATTGGCCGAGCCGCCCCGTCTTGGCCACGCCCCGCGCCACGCCAAGTTTATAAAGTGAGGGGGCCCGCCGCGGCCTGTGCGCCACACGGGCGGGCGAGCGAGAGAGAGGGACGCGCTTCGGTATTCCATATCCACCCCCCCCCCCCTTTTCCACCCGAGATGTGCGTGAAATCATTCGCTGTTATGTCACTCTCCCGCCTCTTCTTTTGCCACAAAACCCCGCGAAACACCCCACCTCCCCGCTTCCTCCCAGAACACGATGTATCGAGGCAGGGGCCTGCAGAGCTGCAAACAGCAGGCCACGCTTCCGGGCCCAAATCATCAATTCCCCCTTTATTTTATTTTTTTCATCGGACGCGAATAAAGCGCCAAGTTATTAAAAAAAAATCAACGTTACGACAAAGTTATCCCCAAAAAGTATCGCTTTTTTTTTAAACACCATTAGAAAAATCCTAGTCATATATTGATAGACGGATGCTGGAATTGGAGATGCCAGGCAGGAGGTGTAGAAGAAGACCGAAGAGAAGATTTATGGACGTGGTGACAGAGGAGGAACAGGGTTAGATGAAGAAGGTTGATTCGCTATGGCGACCCCTGAAGGGAAAAGCCCAAAGGACAAGAAGAGGAAGAAGATTAAAAATCCCAGCCACCCCGCCATCACTGACGTGGGTGTGAAGCACCGCGTGTGCTTTCGCGTTCCTGTTTAATTTACACTTTTTGGGGGGGCTTCAAGAAATGACACAAAAGTTTTAAACTCCTTTTTTTTTTTTTACTCATTGCACCTCGGCGAACAAACAACTCGCAGCTCCTCCTGGATTACTTAGCTATTTCTTACAACAACAAAAAAAAACAAACAAAAAACGACAAAAAAACAAAACAACCAGCGCGTTCCGGAGCGGCAGATTTCTTTTCTTTTTAATGTTTAAACATTAAATAACACGCTTGTTTTTCCTTTATTTCTTGTGCGTGACGTCCGAGTTGTTGACGTCCCGCACGTTGTGTCGCCCCGCCGTCCCGGCATGCAGCGCGACCTCTGCGGTACCACATTCACAAAGAATAACGGCGAGCGAGAGAGCAAGAGGGGGGGAAACGCACGACAACAGCAGGGTTGGGCTCCGGCGGACAGAAACCCCCTCCCCTATTCCTCCCCTTCCCCCCCTCCCCGACATTGAGGTAAACACGCCAGGCTTGTTTGTGTGTGTGTTGTTGTTTTTTTTTTTGATTTTTTTTTGTTAAATCGGAAATAAACATCCCGTGGTTGAGCTTATGTTGTTGTTGTTGTTGTGATAATGTGCGGGTAACTTAAGGGAGCTAGCAGCTAACGTCGGCTAGCGTCAAAGTACCCTCGATGGCTAACGCTAGCTAGCTTCGATTTGTTAGCGTGAAATCGTGTTATCACACTTCGAATACGAGCGAATGTCGTAAAAGTACTTCGTTACGAGCGACACATACGCACGTCGGGGGGATTACCACGCAGTACTTTGATTTTACAGCCGACAAAGCTTCGTGAAGTGTCTTTTCTTTCGGCCTGCTGTGGCTATAACGCATGATTACATTGCAGTTTCAAGGCAACTTGGGAGTTTTACCCTTTGCCACGATTAGCATTATTTGCTCGGCGAGCTCGTTTGCGAAAGGACGGGATATTGCATCCTTGAGGAGGAGGAATCTCCTCGCAGATTCACCCGTGTGTGACGAGAAATGCAAGAGAAGAAGAGGTGTCGCAACAACGTCAGGGTGTTATTGTCCGATCCCTGAGGTCGCCATGTAAACACGTCGGTCACGTGATCCGAGTACACAGTACACGCAACATCTGGATTCCTGTCATTGTTTCTTCTCATTACCCTCTTAAACTAGTTATCTCGTAAATGGATCACCCAGCCGACCTTTTAGCGAACAATTCAAAGTCGTACTTCTATTGCTAGCTGTCATGCATGCATGCATGCACTTCTGACTTGTGTATTATTTGATTATTGCTTTAAACCCTGACTAATATTACACCCCTTTCTCAAACAAGAAATGTTATGATATTGGGTCGTTGGAATTGTCAGGTCCCGTTGACTGTGAAGCAATGCAGCGCAGCACGAGTACACAAACAGTGCTCTGTATACATTTGTGGTTATGAACAAACATCACTTTCACTTTGAAACAGTCTCTTCCTTCTGCACTGGAGTGACTCGTTCTGCCTGCAGATGGCTTCAGTTTAGCTTTGGCCAAACTTTGTGGTGGATCTGAACACCGTGACATGCCTGGGTATTAGGAACTTAGAACATGATAAAGTGTAAATTGTGCTGGATCATGTAAAGGGATAAGTACAATTTATCAGCCCCTGACAATTTACAGAAAGCTAAACGCTTAGTGTGCGGCAAGACATTTCATGGAAATCCCATTTCAGGTGAAACAATAAACAGACACGGTTTGAACTCCCCTTCTACCTCCTATCTCAGTCTTTCACCAGCGGGATCCTATATTTCAATGACTATACATTCTCCCCCTTGTCATCTCCACAATTGTTTCCTATGCAAGGCACCTCGTTTTTTTTTTCCATGTCTGTAAATATTTGCACTAGACTGTATATATTGTACATAGTTTCTGTTGTTTTGCACCCTTTTCCTACACATACTTTCACGCCACTGTGACAACTGAATTACCCCGTCATGGGAGCAATGGAATCAATCCTATCCTATAAAACATACCCAAAAACATCTGGGGAAAAAAAAAATAGCCCGTTTTTTTACAAAAGAATTGCCAGAAAATTATGAGTATTTAGGGGAAAGTGCGATGAGAATTTCAAACAGAACAGCTTTTCAAGGCAAAAAGAGCACAAATATATATTTAAGGAAAACCAGCTGGGGGAGTTCTGAAAGGGGCATAGAGGGCTTTGGTATGAAAAATATCAATCCTGAAACCCCCCTCTGTTTCGTTGCAGTACTTTGACATCATGGCCTCGAGGAGCTGAGACCGGGAAGCGTCATTTCGACCCGAGGGGGGCATTCGCCGCGTGGTCCTTTGCGGAGAGCGGGGTGGGGGGCGCAGGCCGAGCGTGGACGGGGGAAGGGGTCGAGCTCAGCGGGAGCCAATGCAGCAGCAGCAGCATCGACAGCCAGAGCTGGTGGAAGGAAGCCTTCCCGTGTTCGTGTTCCCCACGGAGCTCGTCTTCTACGCCGACGAGCAGACGTCTCACAAGCAAGTGCTCACGCTCTACAACCCCTATGAGTTCGCCCTCAAGTTCAAAGGTCAGCGGGCGGGAAGAAGGTTTGTATCACGACACCTTGTTAGCCCCCCCTCAAAGCGCCTGAACGCTCTGGCTCTTCCTTCGACAGTGCTGTGCACGGCGCCCAACAAGTACAGCGTGGTGGATGCAACCGGAGCCGTCAAGCCACATTGCTGCGTTGACATGTGAGTGTGGAGGAGGCATCTCCCGCTGAAGGGAGCATTCAACTACATTCTTGAATTAAAGCGCGCAGGAAGCATTGATGCTGTCTTTCAGTAGTGTTTACCTTACATGTGCAGACCTATGGCAATGTAGTGAACAGAGTGAAAGTTGTTTTCCACTTCAAACCACCCTTCAGATAGATTGTCCTTTTCCAAGCTGTCTTTTTTGGGAGACGCCAATTCAAACGCCGGTCCAGGATGGGGTGAAACACAGACTGTTCCGCCCCTCGGATCCGTCTGTGAAACCGAAGGCTCATGATTTTTTTATTTTTATCGTTCTCACCGCCAGGCTTTGACTCGGAAGTCGCGGGTCAGGCGTCTGTTTACGCCACCTCTCCCTGACTCTCTCACAGTCGAGGCGGTGTGTCTGTGCCCCCTGTTTCTAATGTCGCCGCAGAGTGATCCGACACCGAGATGTGCGGGCCTGCCACTACGGCGTGTACGACAAGTTCCGCCTCCAGGTTTCGGAGCAGAGTCAGCGGAAAGCCCTGGGCCGCAAAGAGGTGACGGCCACGCTCCGCCCGTCGGCCTCGCAGGAGCAGACCGGCCCCCGGCCCCAGGATGAGGAGCGGCGGGTCAAAGAGCAGCCGGCGGAGAGCGAGTTCTTTGAACAGACAGCGTTTCAAACCGGTAGGACGGCGCATCCGCTTCCGCCCACTAGGTGGCGCCAAATATCAACGTCACTTTTAACCATCTTTCATTTGTTGGGACTTCCAAGAGTTTCCAGTTGGGTTGTCAGAGAAACTGCAGTCTGTGGACAATAAGTGCTTAAGTGATACAGATCTCTCAGGGTGGCGACAGATTGACAGGGAACGAAGGAGGTGAAAATTGACGCTCACATTCTGTCAATCTAAAAAAACAAAAAACAAAAAAAAACATAAACTTGCTTAACGAGAGCCTCCTGGCAGCAGTTAGCGGCCTGTCCATCATAGCAGTAATCTTGTTTCTGCTGGATTATCGCTATCAGTCAAATACTTCTGTGCCAGCTCGACTAAAATGGCGCAAAACTGTGGAGTGATAAAACTGCAGTTAAGAATGACTAGAATCTCCAATTCACGTCGTAACGTTTTCCCCTCTTGCTTCAAAAAAAAAAAAGAAAAGTGCTGTTTGGAGGGAACGTATCAGCGGCTGGCAGCTTCCGGACTGAATACAAATAAATCAACAACGCTGATAGCATGATTATCTTATCAGGGTACTCGCAGCTAAGCTGTGGAGCATATTCATGTGCAGTGGTGAGGAGCCGCTGGTGAACTATCTGAAGTAGGCCAGAAGTTTCTTACTGGCTGTCAATCACCCCAAGTTGACGTCTGATCCCCCGACAGAGAGCCGTCCCGTCGCCGGTGGGCCCAGCCTGCTGACGGTGTTGCTGGGGCTGGTGTGCGTCGCCGCCCTGATGCTCCCGACGCTGGGCGAGCAAGAATCCACTGTGCCTGTCTACCTCCACTTAAGTGTTAACAAGAAACTCGTAGCTGCTTATGTTCTGGGTGAGTCGATCCCAACGCGCTACGAGTGTGTTTTACGCTCGGCCCACGCGAGCTGCGGCGAAATCAACGTCCCCGTCACGTTTCAGGTCTCCTCACCATGGTGATTCTGCGCACATGAAGGCGGTCGGAGTAGAGGACAGGAAAGAAGAACCTAAGGCGGAGGGACGGCTTCCTCCTGCGTAACCGCCGCCCGCAGTACTGGTTTTCGAGTCCACGGCGACCTCCGGCGTCCCCCTGAGCCGGACCGGCAAGGACGGGAGCCCCCGACGCCCCGTCCACGTCTGCATCGCCGTCATGGAACAGAAAACTGTTTACTCCAGTGCGAAGGAACTCGCACTGTTACATGAATCGTACACGTGTGTAAAGCCATTCGACTTCCTTTTACTTTGCTGATGGCTTTCAGCCGTAACCATCGTTCTATAGGTGTTTCCAAGCATTTTCAATGTAGACTGAGGACTAAATGCTGTGATTTGCATGTGTGGGTACCTGTCCCAATTAGCATTTATTTTTCCAGCAGTAAGTAAACTGACTTTTTTTTTTTTTTAATATATATGTCACAAAGAGAAAGGTCTTTTTTTTTTTCCTTTTCTCAAGATGTTTATCATAATCTATATCGATGCTCCAAGCGTTTAATAAAGTCTGAATGCAGCTGGCAGGTGTCTTTCTGTTTTTCGCTGCAGAGATGGAGCTTTACGATTTCTTCCTGTTCACACAGAAGAGTTTCTCCTGGCTTCGGCTTTCGGGAAGAGGAGTATCTGACACTCGGCCAGCTTGAACATAATTCTAGCGGTTATTACGGAGAAGGTCGGGTTTGAATCTTCTGGCTGCTTGTGAAGACGAGTTTACGAGGGACGTTACATTCATTCCCAGACTGTCGTTTCTGGTCGTACTTTCGGTGTTCCAAAAGAAAAAAAAAAAAAAAAAAGTTTCGAGCTGAGGAGAGATCTAAAATAAAGACACTCAACATTTCCTGAACCATGTCTTAATATTTTCATGTCTGGGAAGATTTCAAGCGGTGATAAACTCCAAATACCCACATCTCGAAATGTCACCATCCTCATTTACAAAAGGTGCATCTGATGAAGTCTCTGAAATCTTCACTGCAACAATTTGAAAAACCTCCAGCATCCAATGACCAGGAAACCCATTGGAGAACAATATGTAGCAAATACAACTGTAAAACTGCAGATTGTGAGGACTGAAAGTTACATTTAAGGTAAAACTTTGAATAATGTCCTGTTGAGACTGTTTAAGTTTATGGAGGCTGACATAACCTTGATAAGCGGTCGAAAAAGTGGACGGAGGGAGAAATGAATTTGGTGTCAAGGAAATTGGCGTAAACTTTCAAGACAAGAAAAACAAGCTCTTTCTCCAACATGTGAATAAAGACTATTGTTTGTCCGTAGAGGTTAGGGCCGACGCTCCCGTCTGCGGTCGGGAAGCAGCCGCGTTTAAAAAGCGCTCCACGCAGACGTCGTATATAAATAATTTATTTCGTCTCGGGTGTGACTGCAATCACAGAAGCACAGGCAGAGGTTTAGCCACCTCTGACAGATGAAGCCTTTTCAATATACAGGACTAAAGTTCATGCCCTAGAAACACTTCAAGAGGATGACGAGGAAGAGAGCGAAAAACAAAAACAGAACTCGACCACCCTGGAAGTATCTTGATAGCAGGGCAGGCTGACTGCCCCACCGCCACCGCCGCTCTGATTTGGGATAAAGGAAAAACACATTCAGTGAAAAGAACTGCAACCACACTTGTTATTTTATAAAGGGCACGATTCAATAAAATACTTTACAATCACATCCTCTTCGTTTATAAACACCAAAAGCCGTGAATCGGCGAGGGAGGGGGGGGGTCCGATCGATGCGAAGGCAAAGTACATTTCATAAAACAAACAAACAAACAAACAAACCAAAAAAAAAAATAGATGAACCTCTTCGGACTTCTTTCCCTACGTTAAGACTTAAAACACACAGGCTGACACCACACGACTCGAGGCTCCTGTGCAAATCAGAGAAACCACAGCAGGGGGGAGCGGCCAGGGTGCTGATTGTATGACAAGAACAAACTATAAACTCTTCTTTACCATAAATAAAGAATATTTGGCCAGCGAAATTATATATATATATATATGTTTATATACATATATATATTAAAAAAATAATAAAAAAAACACACACACACACACACAACACAGGAAAAAAAAGATCTGACGATAACACAGGATCCGGAGGACTTTTGCATTGAAACCCCAACTTCTGTCCACAACTGACTGCAAGGTGCGTTCGTTGCTCGAGACGGGCAACTTCTAGTTTGAAAGGCAAACGTCAGGAAGGGAGGAGGGAAAGAAAAAAAAAACAAAAACAAAACAATCAAAAACCCACCACAGTTCGTGCCGTGTCTCAAGAAAGTGAATAGCCTGCGGAATTGATAGCGTCTTACGATGTAAACGTCAGGACGTCGCAGAAGTAGTTTGTGCCTTTGCAGGAAGAGAAAAAAAAAACAAAACAAAACAAAAAACCCTTTTGCTCTTCAGCGCCTGTATCCACGTTCAGCTCGCAGCCAACTGCAAACAGAAAACTAAAAAAAAAAAAAAAAATTAAATTGGACAAGGTTAATATTTACAAAAAAAAAAAAAAGAAAAAAAAAATAGCAGGAAAACAATAAGTTAAATATCCTCTTTAAGAAAAAAAGAAACAGAACACTGTGTGCACAAAGAGGCCTGTGGACAGAAGTCTTCCAGCACAAAGACAGGGAAATGTACACATCCAAATAGTCAGTTTGTATCTCCAGTGCTTGACATCTCCTCTCGGCCGAGGGAGGCAGGCGGGGGGGCGCGTGGAGGACGAGCCGCGCGACATCGACAGAGCGGCACCGCCAAGCCATGCACCGTCCCAGGGCTCTCGACTAGCAGCTGGTGCCCACAGTGTCTCGTGTCGTTCTCCCAGTTTCACCAGGCGGGACTCTACTACACCCAAGAGCTCACCCATGGCTTGCAATTCCTGAATTCAAAACTAAACTAAAAAAATAAAATTTAAAAAAAAAATAAAAAAAACAAAGACACACCTGGAGCCTCCATGAAGCTTCACAACGGCTGTGAAGGAGCAGACACGGAATATTCCACCGAAATTAAACTTCTAGGCAACGGTGAGGTGGAGGGTCTAAGAGGAAACTCACTCCCTGGAGACTTTTCTTTCTTTCTTTCTCTTTCTCTTTCTTTGCAGCAGCAGTCCATTTGTTCGGCCCCTCCGGTTCACTTCGGAGACAAATCCTGGAGGGAGGCGAAGGGCGAGTTGCTGGACGAGGAGGGCGACACGCCGTCCATTTTGCCCGGGGAATCCGTGGACGAGCCCAGGCTGCTGAGGCTGCCGTCCAGCAGGTCCGGGGAGTGGCTGGCGGAGGAAGCCATGGTTATTCTTAATATTCTGACCGCCCTCTGGACTCTCGCGTGCAATATTTATATTTTTCCATTCTCCAAAAAAACACCTTACTTATTATCACCACATCTCCTACTGCACACCTGTATTTCTAACCATTCCCTGCTCAAGGCGTCTCTTTTATATCTTTATACTCTATTGCAGTCCCTTTATTTGCATATTCTATATGGACACTTTTTCCTCCGTGTTGTGCTGCTGTGACGGTTGAATTTCCCCATCTTGGGTTCAATAAAGCCATCCTTATCTTGGTGTTACGAGTCTGTTGAGGCTGTTTGTGCTACAATCTTCAGTTATGGGCTGTTAAACCTTTGGGGAAGCATTTTTTTAAAAAGCCAAAGCGGAGATTTGAACAGCACAGTAGTTTCCTCTGGACAGCTGAGCTCGCTCTGCGTTACCGTCAGAAAATTCGGCCAAATCAATGACAAACTCGTTGCATCCACCATTTTAGCAGGAGAGCAGAAAAGTGTCACGCATCTTCTGAGCTGTCCCTGCTTCTGAGCTCTGGCCTGCATCTCCCGAACACACACTATTGATGCACACAAAGTTGAAACGTTCATTCATCCTCTGGGACGTCGCAGGAGCCGATCCCGGCTGTGAGCGGGTGAGAGGCGGGGTTCATCCTCTCATTCCCACGTCTGGACAACGCCAAGGTCTCCGGTGGACCTCCTGTGTGTTTCTGGCCGGTGGGAGGATCCACTGCACCACCACAAACTATAAATAGCTGAGATATTTGTTTGTTTACAGAAATACAAACCAACTCCCTGTTTAGGAGAGGGAGGAACACAACCGTCCTGAGCGGGTGAGTGATCTGTGGACAGACGACCGGCACAATCCCATTTTCAGAGGGAAATTTACACAGATTATGTCAAAACCTCTTTAAGCCTCGGACAGTTTTTTTTTTTTTTTGGTTTTCCAATTTCAGTGGAATTGCTTTCGAGGCTTTAGTCCAGGAGCTTCCGAGAAAAGTGCATTTGTTTGCAAACGCCGACGCCGGCTTTTACAGCAGAGCTCCCGTGGACGGGTCACATGTAACGAAGGAGGGCACACCGCCCTCGGCCGAACAGCTCAACGGGGTTTTCCCCTCCTTGCAGGCTCGACCCCCCGGGAATAAGGAGCGTTGAGTTCTTCTTACACGCAATAACGCAGGCATCCACTTATTTCGAAAGTGACCGAACACCGGCATGGCAACATGTCCGTCTTGGTTTTCCAGGTTGGGAAGACGTCGGTACGGAGCGGGAGAGAGTCTGGCCAGGGATCAGTTTGAAAGGAGGAACATATAAACCGGCAGCGGTTTGACATGAAGGCCGTCTGGCACGTCAACCTATTCCACAACCATGGCTCTCGGTTTGTTCTGTTTGCTTTTCGTATCCTGGAACCTCTGGTGAAATTCTGGATGTTCCCTGCCGTGTGTTTCAGTGCAGACGGGGAACTCTTACCATGAACTGAGATCCGACAGCGCGGAGACATCAGATGACAGCATGGTGGTGGTTCCCTGAAAAAGCCTCTTGGGCAGACTCTCTGTCTCCATCTCACCTGCAGGTTCAAAACACGTACAATTTGTTATATGTCATTCAACGGGTCTCCAGTGAACCTCCTGCGTATGTTTGAGACTGTGGGAGGAACCCGGAGAACCCTGAAGAAGCCCCACGCAGACACGGAGAGAACATGGAGGCTCCACACAGGACGGTCCCCTGTGGGAATCCGACTCTACTTGTTCCTTCCATGAAGAAGCGCTAACCGCTGCGGGATTACTGATTGCCTGCCAGCACATGACCAGTTTAATACCTCAACTGTTACGCAAAGAAGTGTTTTCTGATTTCATGTCTGCTATGGACACATTCTGACATGTGACCGCTTACACACACACACTCTGAGGAGACCGGTTGCTTTTAAACCAAATCCCAAGGAACAAATATTTCCCACCTTTGCGTTTGATCGGCCCGAGAATGCTGGCTCGAATGCAGTTGATCGGACTTTGACTCCGTCTGCTGAGAGAGACACACACGAAAAAAAAAAAAAAAGGCGCACGGGGTTAGCAAATCTGCAGGCTTCCATTCGGAGCCGCCGAGCTGCTCTTTGCAGACCTGTACCAAAGTTAACTGTTCCCTGTGGGAGGGAACGGACCTTACACAACGGGAAACACATGATTGGAGAAGCTGTAATGCGTATGTTGCCAGTTCACAGAGCTGTTGCTTCATCGGGACACACATAACTGGCACCTGTGCTTGTCCAGCTGTGACGCATTAAAACATCTTAATGGGAAAAATGTTCCTGGCGAGGAAACGTTTCACGTCAGCAGAAGTTCGTCGCGGCTCAATCGGGGGACGGATGGTGCTCTCGCGGCCTCGCGTACGGAGAAGAAGTATTCAGGGGCAACTGGCAATGTCGTGACCCACCTAAATCTTCTCGTCGGGCTGGGTATGGGGCTGGGCGTCAGGCCGTTGCTGCTCACGAGGATTTGTAGAGAAGGGGAAAAACACTGCTGCTCGCAAAAACAGGAAAACAACAAAAAAGAAAAACAGGTTAATGATCAGCTCTTGTCCCGGTGAGTATTGTGGATAACGGCGGATCTTGCTGAATGGTGTTGACCAGGCTAACGTGAGAGTCGCCAGGAAACAAACGAAATCAGCTGGGTGGCTTGGGATCTGATGTAGACGGGTCGGTGAGGTCAACAACCTCCTACCAGCAGATCCACCTGTGCCCAACAACTCGACCGGAGGTCAATAACTCAATTCTCGAGCCACATGCAAACCCAAACCCGACTTCTTCTGTTTCCCAAAGACTCTGTTTAAGGTTTGTATTTTGTGCATCCTACATCACTGCTAGGCTCGTCCGATAAATGAATGGAAGCCCTGCATCCAATGCGGCGTTTTTAAATTCACCTCAATGTGCTTTGCAGACAGAAACGGATCATTTAAGAGACAAACATTCGAACTGCACCACCAGGAAGTCTGTTAGATATGTTTGACTCAACTTTGCCCTTTACTGTGTAGACCAGAAAGTCAACAGTCTGTAGTTTCAGTGTAGCTTCTACTTCCCAATCATGGCTGCTGCAGCCGTCATTGCACTTTCTATTGTGGTATTTCTTTAAAAGTGTGACTTATTCTTTCGTGAGGTGTGGGGATCCAAGCTCCTGCGAGTTTGTGACTGACGGTTCCGACACGGCTCTTGCGATGTGACTGCGATGCTAATTTAATTGGCGATCAGTTAACCTTCGTAACCGCGGTTACGCAGGGGTGCGGCAGTGTGACGTTTTTTCAGGCTGGCAAATTTGAAGATATCCATGACCTTGTGATACAGCGGCTAATATCTGAAGCCGATTGATCCCACCCAATTTGTGTACGGATTCTATGCCATCCAGGACTACTCAGGTGAGCAGATCCTTTGAATATTGCTATATAAAAGTTCTGTTTTTCTCCAAATCAGCACAAAACACAGCAATTCCTGTATGTTCTCAGAGACTGGGCCTGTTCTGCTGAACAGGAAATGTTAAGATAGTACGGCTGTTCCAGCAAATTAAGGAGGGGATGTGGGAAATAAAGAGGAAAACATCAAGACGACCAGACTTGCTTTCTCAGTGGCTCACTAACTGAATCACGTCGGCCTCCACGCAGCCTTATGCTTCAGAAATCGGATTGAGTTATTTGAAAAAATTAAGGCCAGCAATGTAAATGTTTTCACTGTTACCTTCATTAGGTTACTCGGTTTAAATCAACATGTAAACACATTAAAAGGTCACTCAAACCTTTTTTCCAATCCCTCTGGTCGGAGACGGCGCGGGAGACACAGGCACAAAATCAATGCGTTTCGGAGACGAAGATGCAGACTTCTCCAAATCATTGTCACTCTAAAAAGAAGCATTTGGCAAAAATGATTATATACTAGTCTGTGGCGCACTTTATGATCCAATGAGAGAAAAGTTCACAAGTGTCGGAGTATTATACTACCAACTCAGTCTGTCCTTGAGAGACTGGTGGCCCTGTTAACTCCCAAACATGAACATATTCTAGCATGTTTGTACCTGTCCACTCTATAGAAATAGAGCAACAAAAGGTCCGGTGCCCAAACATGCTGCGAGGCAGAACAGCAGAGAACACTTTCCAGAACCGGCGCAACAAAACAGCACGGATGTGACAAGCTGGAAGGAGGGCATCTTTCCTTACCAGGCTGAGACTTTCCTCCCAGGACTGGCTCATTTGCATCGCAGCCTGGACCTCACTGTGTGCATAAGCAAATCAAAAAAACAAAACAAAAAAAACCCAAGATAAAATCAGCATCTATGGGAGTAAGCATCCGCTTTAAACTAAGGTGTGAAAAGTGAAGCAAATATTTTACTACTGGGTGTTTTCATAGTAACTCAGCCTACCGCTCATGAGCAGTTTCTCTGTTCATCACATCGACACCCTCTTCCTGCACAAGCAAACAGCAGAGTTAACAACAGATAAAGAATTCATTGTACCTTTCAGAACCTTTAGGCTTTTCTCCATTTATTCTGGACACAATGTACAATTCACTCAGTTTGGGCAAAATGGGAATATCAACTCTGTTGGAGTCTGATACTACCGATTGATCAACTCTGGGAGATCAATGGCCCTGTGTACTCCAACGGTGTGCTTATCTAGCATGTTTCTCATACACCATCAATCCCTATGGCTGGAGAGGGAGATGGCGGTCTGACACGCTAGAACTCGGAATGAAACACCGACAAAAGTTCAGTGCCTCTTACTTGTTTAATCTGATGGAGTCTGGTGCTGGGAACTCGGATGGGTGACGAGGGGACCTGCAAAGTAGGGCGAGTTTAAAGTGGAGAAAGTGCTCCGTAACACCAGAGAAGTATAAAAATGCATGTGTTTCACTGAATAAACTGTACCATGTTGGGCCTGTTGACAACTGTGGTGCTATTTCTCCGGCTTCGCAGGACTTCTCTCTGGAACACTTGGCAGTTATCGCTGCAATGACAAATTCACAAGCAACCATGTGTCTTAGCTTGTAGCTTCTGTCAATGAGGTCCAGAGTAAAGTGGTCTCAGGATACTTTAATAGATTTGTGAAGCTGAAGGATCAAACAGTCAATCAAGTATTTCATATAAAGTTGTAGCAGCTTTTTTTTAAATTGTAGAACCTTAAGCCATTTATCATGGGTGCACTGTTGGATCTTCTCAAGTGTCCATCCGTCGGCACTATCGAAGATGGGATTTCCAGGTCCAGCTCCATCTTTTCTTGAGGCATGACTCCCGGGTTGTTCATTCTGCTAAATGACCCTGCCTGTGACCAGTTCTAGAAATTAAAATGGCCAGCCCATAGCCGTTACATTGCAACTTAAATATCTTTACATGTTTAGGAAAACACCAGCTATCAGCCGGGGGAGCCTACGCGAGATAAACCAGCTAACTATCTACGAAATGGACTCGCAGCTATCTGCAGGGCCCCTTTCTCCTGCAGAACGTCACCGTTCGAAGGACGCAACAGTGACCGAGAGATGTCCCGATCAGAAATGTTCACGACACGCTTAGAGTCGCCCTGCTAGCGTTGTCTGCAACGTTATGAGCGGCCACAAACTTTCCTAATGGATGGTTAGCATGCCACAGCCTCACGTCGCACAATGCCTAGCAGCCGCTCACTACTGAGACGATACCCTGGTGATGTCTGGCACCAGTGCGAGACTACAACATTGCCACTGAGTTACAGCGGCGTGTTAAAGCGTCAAATGCATAAAAAAATAGTCCAAAACGACCAACGGGTTACTTTAGCTTGTTTCCATGAAGTTCCACGCACGCTGTTGTTCCAACAACGCGGGTCTACCCTTTGGCTAGCATAGCGTTGCTAACCGAAGTAAGCTAGTGTTGTGTTGTGCTGATCCTCAGTCGATTCAGCAAATGCCAGCCGCTAAGCAAAGCTAGTCGAAACAGGCTAGGTAGCTACGTTAGCATTAATACCAATAGCCACAATGAATGTGCAGCAGAGGCCGGGTCACTTTTTGCGTCAGCTAAGTTACCGGTTCCCGACCATGACAATAACTGCGGCCGACTGTCACAACAGCTTGCTGAACTGAAGTACTAAAAAGAAAATTATCGGTATATTCTCATATTCCGTATGAGTGGGTCACCGCCGGCGCCAATCATGAACTGGGTCCCAGGTGATCACATCACACAGGAGCTAGCCTGCTAGCAGCTAACTTCACGCCCCTTTAAGCCTAGCAGACATTGCCCAATCAGAACGCCTGGTTTCCCGGCGTGCTCAGACGCTGGCCTATCAGAACCGGTTTCCCTGACCGTAAATGTTCGCGGTGAGGGGTATCACCAAAACAAGTCGCTTCTTTTATCCATTTCTTTTCGTTGAATTTATTGAATTGCCGGTTTTGTTTTAGTTTTCAAAGAAAAGCCATCACCAGACGAGTATAACGGGATATAGAAATGCGTGTACTGGCGGAGGTTGCCAGATATAAATATTTAAATTCTTATGACGGAAATCCCGCGGCACTTTTTACTGTTTTTTACGGTAATCATCTATTTACTTAGCGCCACCTCACAGTGGTACTATCGTTCAAGCTGACCAGTCATAATCTTTTAGCATTTATTTATTTGGGTTTTTCTGATAAGACTGCAAGTTAAAATGGCCAAAAAAAACAAGAATAGTTGACATGTTACATCTCGATCCCCCCCCTCTTGTACAATGACACAACTAGTCCACCAGGTCACATGGAGGAATCGATTGTGAAACACCTGAAAGGTGATGAAGACCTCAACATATTCTGTCTTTTGTCCATCCCTGTAAGTCATCGAACCTTTTTACATTTTACAATTTCTCATTTGGTGCTTACATTCAGGTGGAACACACAGTGCGAACACACAGCTCACAAATCAGTACAGTGAAAACACAACAGCCAACAAGGCGTGTGTGTACTTTTATTGAACATTTTCCATCGATATTTCATATCGATGGCACTGTTGAACAAGTGTTCTACATGGAGAGGGAAAGGTACATGCCTCAATTGAGTGACAGTTCTACATGAATTATTTGATTTATATTCAAATGCAAAAAAAAAAAGAAGAAATCTTCATCTTTTATGTAAAATGCCCTCTATGTTCCACAGAAAAACAGATTCAAGATTGCCTGGATCAGACAAAGTATCAACTATTTACTCATACAAAGCGGATGTTCCAACCTTCTGCCTTTTCCCAGTCTACTCAGGTGTAGCGGAAAAGGTTTCATGTCTTCGTATGTGCTTCACCTTCAGACAAACTCACAACACAACATGGTAACAGAAAACATCTCTCCCAAAAATATACATACACACTTAAAGGAATACTGGAAAATCTTCGTGAGGTGTCCCTATAAAAATCAGCGATTGATAGCCGTATGTGGAAAAACAGTACGATAAAAGCTGTGTTATTAAAAAAGCGGGCGGTCAAATGTTGCAAATGGTTGAGGTTATAATTAAAGCTAGCAGCAGTACCATGATAAGAACTCAAGCGCTTAAAGGTAATTCCTGTGACGGGGCTCAAAGCCTTGCATATGGCACGCTCAATTATGATGCTGTTGCAGAACTCGTTTTCACTTTTTGAGTATTTTTCGCCGTGCCCCTGATGACACCTACGGTTTCCGGCGACCCTGACGCAGGTGCGGATTTGGTAATTAATAGTCTTTTAACCTGTGAGATTCATTTTCAATTCTTCTCCAGGTCTTTCAGTGCATCCCCTCCCAACCCACCCGCCCCTGCCGACAACTAGATTTGAAAATAATCTGCGGTTTCGTGGTGATGCCGCTCAGACTGTTCTAACTTATATTTTCATTTTAATGCCACGCCTTCCTTTCTGTTTACCGGGGTCGAAAAACGTGCTTGGGGTTCGACTCGTCACGTTTCTAATAATTGTGCAATTCAATTTCAAGCCGGGCCGGGCTCCGTGCCGTTACCCCCAAACATCCGATCAATTTGAAGGCAAATCAATTGCTCAATAGCGTATAAGCGTTGTGGTCAAGAACAAAAAGAAATGAATATAACCTCAGGATTGTCTCTTGGTCCGAGGATCCTGTGAGAACCAAAGCGAGTACTTCTTGTCAGAAATCTGATCGATTAGCTTGAAAAAAATCAACAGGAGTCCTGAAAGTGGAAGATATCGCTGTACATCGAACGGGTGTGTGAAGTGCTCTTCATGCCTTGTACTTCTCCTTCCCCGTCTCACTGATGACACAGATGTGCTGAAACAACAGAGCGCAGCCACGTTATTTCTTTATTCATAATGCAGGCCACGGGCTCTCTGACCTTTGGTCTGAACCCCAAAGAAAGCTCAGGATGGTCAGGATACCTTTGAGAGGGCTGCCACTAAATTATTAATTCGTCAAAAAAAGGGGAATGCAATGGTAAATAATAAACAAGGAGACATTGCAACCCTTTTAAAAATTAAAAAACTCTGGTCCACTCATCGAATGAGGCCGCCTTACTTGAGGTTTACAGAGAGTGACATGTCAGAAAAGACGGCAAACAAAGCAGGAGGTAGCAGAGGGATAGATGTTGAGGAGAGGATCAAGTCCATCAGAGGGACAGCACAGGTTAGATGTTCTGGAGATAAAGTCAGAGTGAGATGGTTTGGACAGAGGAGGGATGGTGGAGATGTGGCGGGCAGGAGGTCTAGAGGAAGAGCAGACAGGAGGTTTATGGATGGAGGTGAAGAGGACAGGACAGAAGTCGGTGTGAGAAGAGGGTTAGACAGAGGCAGATGATTGGCTGTGGCGAGCCCTGAAGGGAGCAGCCCTGAGGAGAAGACCAATACCTAAACTGCTACATTGTTTAAATAACACTGTCAAAACTTGTTACTGAATACATTTAAAACAAACATCTAAAAGTTGAATTACATTGTCTGATTCATCCAAGCGTTTATTTCATAAACATTCCCATTCAGCATGCCTCGCCTTGTTTGTTTCATTCGGTTTCAAATCCAGACTTGCACAATCCAGTTGAGTACACAGAGGCCTTGAAAAGACAACAAGCGTAAACACCGACAAGCTCCAGGCGATACTTTTTCTGCAGCCTGTTTGTGTTGGACTCTCTTGGGTGTTAAGAACATTTTGAATTGGCAATTACAGCAAATCTTATTGGACCAAGTACAAGATCGGTATTGCATTTGAATTATCATAAGAAGCCCTATCAAACGTCAGCAGATGGCTCAAGTGGGTTCACATCATCAGCTAACAAGCTCATATAACCAGGTGAGAAGGCAACCACCTTCATGAGAACAGATAACCCAAGGTGAACCTGATGTTCCCTTGATAACCTACCAATACACTACTTTTTCATGATGTACTTCTGCATATCTTTGAGAATGTATCGCTTTATTCCCTGGCAGCGCTTGAGGAAATATGCCGCCGCCGATAACAAGACCCGACGCCACCATGCAGACGACGGTTACTTGACAAGCTGATAACCACCTCGGCGATACTGCTGATCCCCTGCTGCGGGCTGTCTGAGTTAGTCAAGAGAGATGATCTCCTTGAGATATTTTAGGCATGATAAACCCGCTCTGAGATATAGACCCACATTGGACCTGACAAGAATAGGCGTGCACAAAAAACGGTAGCGCTAATGAAAACCACACAACACACACTTCATTTTATGGGCGTCTCTTGTCAACTTACATTTAGATCTCTGAAGTACTCGTTGTAGTCAAGTGCGTACCCCACCACAAATTTGTCAGGGACCTCAAATCCTACAACTGATGGAAGACAAGTGAGGAAATCAGACCCCGTAGAGAGGTAAAACTGACACTGTTGGTTAAAAGGTATGTGAGGCATCACTGTCAGGAACAACACGGTATCATCTGCGAACAGCGATGCAAAATATCTAAGTGCTTTTACTCACAGTCCGGCCGGTACCCGACACTTCTTGGTGTTCTCTTCACCAATAAACTGAGGACAGAAACGAAAGTTGACAGATGCCTCGTGATGAATATCACAATCGTGTTTCTAAAACTGCGCAACTGCACATTTTTGCAAGCTAGCTCATGTAGCAATAGTTTGTGAAGGGACGGCGTTACCTCGCTACTTTAACCATCTTTGGATTGTACTGCTTGAGGAGGTCCAGCAAGGTCTTCATGGTCTTGCCGGTGTCGATGATATCCTGAGAGAGAGCGTTCTTAGCCGTGGTTGGTGAGACGGATCATCGACACAAAAGCCAGAATGAAAGGAAACGTACCTCCACAATCAAGACGTTCTGTGTGAAAAGAAAACAGGATATTTGATGCAATCGCAGATTGAAAAAAAAACAAAAACAACAAAAAACATTTCATCAATAGCAACAGCCATAATGAGGGTTATAATTTCAAATGTCCGGAATTCTTACACCCCCCTCCATCCCTGTGGAGCTTACCTTGCCTGTCAGCGTGGACAAGTCGTCCCCTCCGATTACTTTGATTTCCCCCGTTGACTGGTCATTCTGTGAGGGGGGGGGCGACAAGTTGCAAACATCACACCAGACATTGCTCAGGTGCAGAGTCCAAAACTCTGAAGTCTAAGAACCAAAGGCATTCTACTAATCGTTGTAACATTGCATACAGAAAAACTTAATCCAAGGCCACTTATAGGATATTCAAGTTTTCATCGCGGCATTTATTATCCTGGAATCACTGCAGACTCAATATTGTCGGATTTATATATTGCCCCATATCTATTATTGCATTTAAATGCACACAATGATGATGAGGTTTTCCATTTTAGCTCAGTCCATGTCTGGATTTGTATCAAATAAGCTTTGGCAAACTGGCAGAACAAGATTCTTCCAGGCTATAAATCCACAATTTCATCATTTAGTTGATGCTTTCAGAATTCTGGGAAACAGCAGCTGTGTCCTAACACTCGCCTCTTACACAACCTAAAAATCTAGGCAAAGAGGAAGTTCTTTTTATAACGAGAATTAAATATTTGCGCTTTCCACTTCCCATCTGGCAGAATAATCAACCTGTTCTCCAGAAGTAAAGCCAAAAGCCACAAAGGAATATAAAATAACGTACTGTCATGTCAAGAGACAAACCAATGTGTGGCATTTAAACAAACCAAAATAAATAAATAAATAAATAAATAAATAATCAGCATTAACTCTTGGATGTTAATTTACAAAAATACCGTCATACAGACCAAGCAGCCTTTTTTAAATTTTATTTTTTGTCAACGTTTGTTCAAAAGGGCAGCCCGGTCTTGCAAACTAACTAGTTTCCCCGGTGGAACGGACTTCACCGCGCCACAAGGTGCGGCCGCCTGTGCTCCTTTTTTTTCCCATTTATCTACATTTAGTTCAAATATTTGTGATATTCACAAATAACCCACAGCGCTTATCCTTATTCACTTACTGCCGCTTTCCTAGCTCAATGCTATCGTCGGCTTATCGGTGAGCTTTCATCCGACTACTTCGCTGATAAAATGAAGAGATTCTGTGATCGGCTAATTTTTAAGGCAACTTGCTTGGTACCGCCGTAGCCTTTGGGCGAATAGTGGCGCATATATTCAAGCTAAATTCGAGAGTCTAGTTTGTGGATGCTGTCGTCATATCGATTCGGACGTAATCTAGAAACGGTTTACACAGTAGCTCTTCAGGCGGATGAAATCCACGGTCATCGGGATGGAGCGGTCGCTGTTCCTGTTCAGGGCCTTGATGTAGTCGAGCAAGTCGGCGAAGAACTTGTAGCCACCTTTGAGCACGCACAGGGCCACGATGTGGTGGCCGCCCATTTCTTTCATAATCTCTCTGGCCAGTCTCTCTGTCCTGGGACCACGTGGGAGGAGGAAAAGGGAGGAGGGGGGACGGGGTGCAGAGGTTGGTCAGCTCAGCTTTCTGCAACAGTCTGCAGTATTTTCCATTTCCTTTCCACTCCTGCCAACGCACTGTGTGTCATTTCTAAAAAAAAAAAAAATCCGGCACCCGGCTGCAAATATCTACATTTCGGATTTAAGTGTGAAGAGAAACTTAGTTGAGACGTGGATGCAAAAACAAGCTGAATGTGGGGCGACGTGTTTCTGTTCACTGACATTAAAGAGCTGTTTAGGCCTCCGTGTTTTTATTAAGTTCTTCAAAAAAGAAAAAAACGGTTTGAATTGACTCTTCTCTTCAGGTTTGCGGCCTACCTGTCCTGGATGAGTCCATGTGGGATGTAGACCTTCTCCAAGTCCGAGGCGTAGTGCTTTGGTATGCAGAAGAGCTCCAGGTCATATCCCTGCTCATCATCACTGATCTACAAGACAGCACGATGCAAAGGATTCAAAACAAACATCTAAAGAATGTTACCAAACAAGGTAAATGAGCGCACATCTGGCACAGGTCTGCAAGAGGGGAAGGCAGTTAACTTCTTTTCCGAGTACTTTATTTCAGCACCAGTCTCCGACGGGTGCTTGCAACATCAAATTATAGAGTTATATGTGGACGCCGCGCAGCTGAAAACTGTTAAGAGATGGAGGTTGTGCATCTTGGTCATGTTTGCAGTGCTGGTCACGTTTTCTAAGCTTTCACAAGCTTCCTGCATTTGAATGATCTGCCGGCCGTCAAGTGACCAGGAGCCGGAAGTGAATGTAGCAAACGGGAACATCACCAGTTGCCGAGTTTGTCATAAGCAAAAAGTGAAGGCTATTTATGGCTGGACTAGAAAAAAAAAAAAAGAACCTTCTGGTATCTAGCAGTGGAAAAGGGTAAAACACCTGATAAAAAGTCCAGATAGCAAAGGGGTATTTTCTGCCGAAATCAAAGGTTTGCCGCGATTTATCTCAAGTTGAAAGGCAGTAAACTCGGTCAGTCCAATCGGAGGGTTGGTGGTTCGACACCGGCATCCCAAACTGCTCCTTATGGCCTGTTTAGCGCCTCTGTGTGTGTGTGTGTGTGTGTGTGTGTGTGTGTGTGTGTGTGTGTGTGTGTGTGTGTGTGAATGGGTGAATGTAATCCAGTGTAAGCGGCGAGAGAAGTGGAGACCACTCACGCGGGACTCGCGGC
>CAAKHD010005321.1:4534-24705 GCA_901007705.1 Fistularia tabacaria
GAATTTGTGTTTTGGTTGTTGTATATATATATGTGTGTGTGTGTGTGTGTGTGTATCTATGTGTGTGTGTATGTGTGTGTGTGTATGTGTGTGTGTGTGTGTGTGTGTGAGTAAACAGAGGTTGCAAAGAATGATTGCCACAGCTCTATGTTTTGTCTGTTTATTTGGCAAAGTTGAAGGGCTTAGGTGCATGAAAGGTTAGTTTTGAAGTCTGCCGTTAACACTTTGGAATTAAATAAGCGGTTGTTGCACTGTAGAAACGCGAGGATGTATGTTTATGTATGGAGGTACACATCGAGAATGGAGAAATGCATGAAAACACAGCTCCCAGGTAACAACGCCTTCTGTTCTGTAATGAAACAAATTTATTCCCAGCCCCTGTTCATCTTGTAACCCAACACTGACATGAGTTCCAGTTGTACTCTCCCTTCCATGTCAGGGATAGTGAGTAATTAGAAGCAGATGGAGCTGAGACTAGTGTTGTCAGACTGTTATTTTAGCCCTCTGCACAGTCACTTTTATGCCCTGTTTTTTCCTCTTAGGAGTTTATTACATATTCAGGCACTAATTCCTGACCTTAACATAACATGGCAACCTTAATATTTGAATATGTTTCTGTGATCACTACAAGTCGAAGTACTTCTCGTTTTCGGATTCGGATTTTCGGAAACACGGATGGAGCTGTAATAGGCGCTGTAGTGTCTTGATGTTGTTGCAAAGCAAGACAGTTATATCATGGGAAATATGAAGCGTTGCATCCACTCATCATGCTTAGGACTGCAACCAATTTGAACATGAAAGGTTTCCCACGGACCACAGAATCTGGATCAGCTTTCTTCTCATTTCCTTTAGTGTCAAGAGTTTTAGTCTGATTCTGGGTCAGAACATAGCAGCCAATAAATTGCATTCTTACTCACAATTAATTATGTATCAAAAACAGAGAAAAAAAAATGGCAGGGTGACTGCTCCTAAATACACACACACACACACACACACACACACACACACACACACACTATACGTGTGTGTCTATACGCACTATATGTGTGTGTATTTTCTGTATATGTTTCTATCAATACGAAAACGTCGCTACCTTTTTTAATGTATCAGAAGACCAATAAAGTGCTTGCAGTTGAAAACAAAAAAATGTTTTGTCATAATTTACCTTGAACTATATGTTTAAAAAACCAAATACACACTTAACAAATCTACATACACACATACATACACACATGTATACATAAGATACAGGAATAGACATGGCCTCAGAGAATTATTATTATATAATTAAGCAACCTAATAAAACATTTATTAATAGCATAATTCTATATTATTACTGAGGAAGCTGCTCTGTATCAGTGACAACACCTCTCATCCCTTTCATGCCATGCTGGAGTCCTAGCAGAGAACCTTCAGACGGATACAGAGACCACCGAGGAGCACCATAGACAATGCAACAAGAGGTCTTTTTTACTTGTAGCCATCAAAGTATATCACTCCTCCCCTTTCTGCAGGAAGGAAACCTGAGATAACAATAATATCAATATCATGTTCGGCAGTGACTGTTCTATCATTTTGAGCTTTCTGGAAAAAAGAATTTCCTTCAGGATGAATCAAGTTTTACTCTATTCCATTTCTTAACCCTATCTTCAGTTGCAGGTTATGAATGTATGTGTGAACAGATCAGGCTGAAAGTGTTGTAAAATAGTTTTCGGTGGTCTGAATTCTGGAAAGTTGTTCTAAAATTTGATTTACATAAAAATAAACTACAGTAAATTTTTTACCGTGTACTAATAACGACGTCTGGTTTGTATCATCACAATATTAGAAAAGCTATTTTCCCTTTCCCTGAATCACCAGTAACTTGAACCAAATCCATGTCCATCTTACATGTTCTTTTTCAATGGCCAAACACTAAAGATATTTGCACATGTGATAAGTTTCTTCCATGCTCTCTCAATCAAAACCTCCGATGGCATGTAAACCCCCTCAAATATTCAATGAGCAGTATCTTAGTCAGATTTCTTTTTCCAATTAGCAGGATGTGAAGTGATGCCAAGCTCCCAGATAAAGACACACATTGTGGTTACATTAACGTCAGATCAGAGGGCTGGTTGCTTTATGAATTTCATCCGCTTTAGACAAACACTGACTGGACTATTACAGAGTGTAAGATACACACACACACACACACACACACACACATTCACAAACCCACTTAATCATCAGCGGGCAAGAGTGTAACTATAGAAAAAGAAACCAGGCCTGTATAGTTTTAGTGTGTGCATCTGCATTTCCCCTCTTGGTTACAGTATTTCCAGCTCATCTCCTTTTACAAGGCATGGCCATTATATAATTATCAACTGCCATTCAGATGACTTCCTGTGTGGCACTGCTGGCTAAAGTCATGTTAATTAATCATTGGTCCCCAGACGTTGCTTATGTCATGGCCATGACAGCCATGGTTGGATAGAATCACGGAAATGCTTGTGTGCCATCAAGGGCACCGACTAGCAAGGAGGGATTTCTTCTGTGTGTGTAATTATATGTTTGAGTAAGAAACCCATGTATGAAAAGAAAAAGAAAGAAAAAGAAATGTAAAATATCATCAATAGCAAAAAGAAGTAATGATGACTTTTCATCCAAAGGAAGGAAGAACTTGTACTTTTGTTTTTGTACTGGGAACCAATATTTGGCATTTTTTGATTTTGTTTTTATTCGTAATTGTTCCTTACATCCTGATTAATTTAGGTCTAATATTTGCGCTCTTTTAGCTGTGCTCACACACTTCCAAATTGCACTTTATCTCAGCCACCCAAGGTGATAGATTAGAATTTTGTTATGACCTTGTCATTGCAAGCCACCCTGAACCAGCTTGTCAGTCTCAACTCACAATATACTGGATGCATTGTAACTTCATGCAAATTGAGTAGTGTGTGTGTGTGTGTGTGTGTGTGTGTGTGTGTGTGTGTTTGTGTGTTTGTATGTGTGCATGTCCGCGCATGTGTGCATGCGCTAGTGTTCATAATCTTCCAGTGAAATGATCAAAGCAGGTAGGTCACACTAACACACACACTCACGACAAACATTTCTCCAAACGGTTGTAACATGCCAGACTCAAATTAGTCTATGAGCTTTTTAAGTGGCACAAAAGGTTCAAATTAGAGACAGGACTTTGAAGCCTTCGCGTTTGCACGGATAGACCCTTGTGGGTTTGGCCTCCATATCATTCCTTGGAAAAGAACATGTTCACATCAAAGGTTAACTGGGGCATGTGTACTGTAACCTGTCACCAGCATAGCCCTGATTTCCAAACAGCAGGGAATTGGGACAGAATGGTATGCCAGTTGGGAAAAGAAGTAGTGCATAATTACATCAGGATCCGTCGGTTGCTTCTGAGGCCCCTGATGCATATTCTGAATAGAGGCATGCCATTTGGTGAAATCCCAGATTATAGTAGATTTTGTTTATATTATATGAGCTCACCTAGAAAAAAGGAATGCACTGTCTGATAAGAGTCAGGACACTAATCTGAAGTACAAGCTGACACGAAAAGCATTTTGTTCCTCTCTATCTCTCTCTGTCTCTCTCCATGTGTTTTGTGTCTGGATATATACATATATATATATATATACACACACACACACACACACACACACACACACGCGTATATATATATATAGAGAGAGAGAGATACACAAAATGCACAAAAATGTTATTAGTCCCAGCTGTATTTTTTGATTTAGTTTTGTTTTCTGAAGGGTGGCAGAGTGGTGCAATAATGAGTACTCTTGTCTCATAACATCTACATTACTTGTATGTTTCCAGTGGCTGTCAGGGCCTATCGGAGTTTGAATGTTCTCTCTGAGTCTGCTTGGGTTTTCTTCATGCTCCTCAGTTCCCAATAACAGCACAAATGCAATTAGTAACTGAAGCGTCTATAATCTCCATAAGTGTGAATGGCTTGGTTTTTCATGGTATGCCTCTGTACGATATGTGACCTTGTGATTATCTGGCAACTGGTCCATGTTGCCACCACTTGCCCATGTCAAGTGGGACTTGATATTAGAGACATTAGAAATAGGGTAGATAACTGGAAATTGTAAAAATGTACACATTATTATTAAAATCAAGAAATTAAGTTGAATTGTGGCCAGAACTATTACATAATATGTGTATCATATTGTGTGTCACATGTTATGTATTGATATACATAAGATGTGCCATATTATGTATTGAACTTGGTATATTTCCGTGGTGGTCAGGGTTGCCTGATGAAAGGCTGAGATCTGTGCGCGGGCATGCATGTGTGTGTGTGTGTGTGTGTGTGTGTGTGTGTGTGTGTGTGTGTGTGCGTGTGAGTGCACGTGCATGGGTGTGCATGTTCCACAACATCAAGACGAAACCTCTTATTTCAGCTGATCGCAGAGTTGATACTGTCCATCTGTTTGTCAATGCACCTCCTTCATTAATAAGTGGCTGTAGCACATTGTAAAAGCTGTATTTAATCACAGAAATAAGAGTAACAGTGTTATTTTGGATGAGTTGTCGATGATTTTGGTCATTGATTAATTGTATGATATTATTTTAAGAAAAATGTCAAGATTTACTTCAAAAGAGTAAATTCAGTTGATCAATGTCAAGGGAAGTAACAATGCTGTATACCCTTGACTAGATGCAGTTTGTCGCAGCATATTACTCTCACAATTTACACACCCATTAAGTAAAAGTGGTCACCTTATTCAGACTAACAATCACCGCTGAGCCATTTTGCTGGATTTGGTTTGGCAGATGTTTGCGATTCTGGTTAAGATTTGGGTCGGGTTGTGATTTGAGGTTAGATGAGGCATGGATCGGTTAAAGTTGGGGATAGTATGTATGAAATCGCTGTCCTCATGGCCTCGCTTTTCGTGAGCCTCTGGATGCTTCACTGACCTTGTGTAATTCACCGCTGCTACAGGTGATAGCATTGTGCACAGTATCGACTTTATTTTATTTCATAATTTGACGAAGGTCCAAAACTATTTTGTGAGCTATTGGTCATTACAAATGTGGACTTCAAGGAGGCAAGTTGGCAGAAGGTCGGCGCTTCTGCCTCACACCAAGAAGGTCCTTGGTTTATGGAATCATTCTCCTTGTACCGTTTTTTTTTTTTTTCTTCCTTCCTCCCGCGATTATCCAGTTTCCTCCCAAAAGTGTGCATTAGGTTAGTCCAAGACAAATTGCCCTCAGAGTCAATGATAAAGTGAATGGTTGTATGTTTCTACATGAGGCCCTGTGATCGAGCGGAGAGCGGCGGTCACTTCCTTTCACACAATGTCAGCAGCAATTGGCTCAAGCTCAGCAGAGACAATGTCCAGGATAAAAAGTTTGTAAAATGAGTGAATGATCGGGATTTCTACATCACTCGTAACCTTTCTATTCTCAATGAAGGCTATTATCCCAGCAACCATTTCACTTATCTGTGTACTTGTTGTGTGTGACAGTGTTATCTTTGTCTTTACCTTTCTTGACAGCTGTGTGGCTCATCAGTGAATATGTGAAGTGACAGGCTACATCCTGGGGCAGCCAGCGGGAGCTGGTGCACTGCAAAAGAGCAGTGCAGCTCCATATAACAGTCACAGTAATGCACATTTTTAGGAAGTTAGTTTAAATAAGGACTTTCTGACTAAATCCAGCCCTTGATAATCCCTAAATTTGTCTTGACCTGATTTCAATTTCACGTTCCAAAATGTCATGAATTACCGTACAAGCGGCGTGCAGGTTGTTGATCTTAGCGAGTGCACAGGCTGGTATTATTAACACGCAGGGGATAATAGCATCGCTAACATGACCAAGCAGTGTCACCTGTCAAAACTGGACCACATGTCGGGGTTCTATTTCGAAAACAAACTTCAACTTCTCTTTTCACGAAATACTATCCAAATGTGTTTGAAATGTGATTGAAATGTGATCGATATGCCACACAACCCACACACACACACACACACACACACACACACACACACATACACACAAACATACTGTATTTATGTCCCCACAACATAAGGAATGATACACAGTGCAAACACTGACACACATACATGCACCTTTGGTAAAACCCAGTCACTATTCCTAAACATGCTGAATCCAGTTCCTGTAGAGTTGTGGAATAGAAGAGGGCCAGGATGCACCGAGGACTTGCTCTTCACACACCCCACCCTTAACCCGACCACATATTAGCGCTGATAGAGGTATTTACCACCCTTGACATAAACACAGTGAATATTGACTGGAATAGGCTGGTAGTTCCTATTTTACATTGCATACAGGTGACATATGTAATGAAAACCTCAAATCTGGTGTATGAGTAAGTTTTATACAACCTTTAACAGGAACAGATTCAATGCCCTAAAATTCTCTGAAAAGGCACTGAGGGGCTGCAGACTGTCCGTCCTCATTTGGTGTAAAGATGATGGTACCATAGATGTTGATTTTGGAAGGTTTGCTCTACTTGGTGCAATTACTTGAAGGCTGAATGTTGCTTTTTTTTTTTTTAACTTCAGATTTAAAGCCTCATTTACATAATGACACTTGTGTCTTTAACGTTTATGTTGTATCACTTTTTTGTAGGAATCAGTTATCTTACATAAATAGAGCTAGTGATTGCTACCTGCAATGCAAAAAAACAGTGTACTGTTAAAATGTGCTGTTTATCAAGTAAAAATATTTCACGACTACTTGGAAAATAAATTGATAAATATATATCCTTATATGCTTGTTGATGGTATTGTGATCAGCCTTTGAATATAACTAGTTTTATTATAGTGAAATTGCTCAGTTTGTTGTGGCACAGTTTCCAAGAAGCCTCATTAGGAATGTTTCAGGACATACCACAATGTAACTTGAATATAAACACTTTTCACCTGATATTTAATAAAGATATGAACACGTTTCTGATAGATCTAGTGTTAAGATCTAATTCCTTCTAAAGTCAGTGCCCGTGATTAATATCTGCTGCTTACCGCAATCATATAAAATAAATGTTGTGTTTTGATTGGTTGAATCTTTGCTGTATTGTAGTTAATGTTTTCAAAGAGTAAAATCATGCTCCTAAAGATGTGATGGCAATGATCAAAGCTTTCACATGTATTTTTTGTAATCTCTCTGGCTCCATGGCCCATATAAAAAAGTTAAATTCACATGTGAGCATGACAAGAGAAAATAAAAGGGGCAATTAATTAGCAGAATACATGTTGTACTCGTGTGGACGACATGCAATGTTTCAAGGTTGTACTTTACCTCTGGTTTAGAAAACTATTAACTCGATTAGGTCATATTTGAAAAAAGTAGCTCCAGAACAGTCCATAAATTTGAAGCACACGTGGCAACCACTTAACACTCAGATCCAAGCAAAGACTGTTTTCTTTCATAGTATACTGTGTAATGTTTCCCCAGTAATACAAATAAAGGGGTTTTCTTTTTCCTCCTGGTTATATTTTGCACTTGTATTTGTATTGATGTCCCTATAGGAAATCAAAGATGTGTCTTCAAATCACACTGATTTTGCAAAGATTAGCTGCAACTACCAGCCTCCCCCACTGGCCTGGCCCTTGGCAGCTCAGAGAAAAAAGAGGGGATGAAAGTGTCTCGGGATCACGGCGAAATCAAAAACAAATCTCCGAGAACGTCAGGGTTAACCCCGTTTGTTGTCAAGGGCTTTGAAGTACAGGGCCATACAGTTAATTGTCAGGCTTGGGATTAGAGAAATATGGTAGCAATTTAAGCCAGTCTACAAGAGGGCTGAGTGCTATGGTCTATCAGGTATTTGCAGATGTTGTGTGTGCCTTGGGAGAATGACAGCAAATTTCTCAAGATGAGAAGAATCCTGAAACAACATGTAACACATTGTTTGCTCAAACCCTCATCACATTGTGATGTTTGGAAGGAGAACAGAAGCCGGTGCACTTAACAGGTACTATCTTGGATGGTGTTCTGAGCCTTCTCAAAGGCGCTGCACTCAGCTTTGCTCACTCAGAGTCTGCTAACAGAAGCACAAGATGTGATTTCTTCTCTTGCTCTTTTAAACCTTCCCTCTGCAGCTGACCTTTGAGCATTCAGTTTTTACAGATATGAGGAATAGGCGTCTGTTGAAGACAATATCCTTGCTCCTGACAGAAACATATACACCAAATAACTAAAAACCCCATTCTAGTTACAAATAAGAGACCTGCTATGTCGAAGTGTTGTGCTTTGAAGCTGGTATAACACAATTAGCAAACCTTGCATTTACACTGTGACACTATATGATAAATAAACCTAAGGAAAATTACTCCTTTTACTGTCTTAAAAGCGTAGATGCCTTGAAGGACACATTGTAAAGGCATCTTAGTGGCTGTGACAGCCATGGCCGGACGTCTAAACCGACAAAATACTTAATAAAATGTCAGAAGATGACGAATTATGACAAGTGTCTGAATCCACTTTTGCAACATGCAAATGTCAACACTATCTTTCTGTCAAGCTCTATTGAAACATCCAACATACTGTTGTTTTGGATGTCATGGCAGATGATGCATTTCTTCTGTCAGGCTAAAATTGTGCTTCGCTGGTACTTACCATAGCTGTCACCTCTGCAGTCTGCATATTTATTTATTTGTTTGTTTATTTATTTCTTTCCTTATTCATTCATTCATTCATTCATATGATAGTACGGAACATATATGAGCCCATAGCTGAGTTGGCATTTACAGCATTCATAGACCCGCTGGCTCCTTGATTTCTTTGTCTACCTGTCAATAGGAATGCTACAATTGCTGAAATTGTGATGACAAACCCTATTCTTGTTTTGTTTTGCTGTTATTGTAGTCTGCCTTCATACTGGTGTAACTCTGCTGTGCTTTAATGCAAGTTGTATGATTTATTTATCTATTTATTTGTTTCGTTGGTTTTGTTGTAGTATGCCATTTTTTTATTTGGATCGTCTTTTCTTTTATACATTAAGAAAAAATACGATGAGATAGACTTTATCGATCCACAGTGGGGAAATTCACTTGTCCAGGCAGCATTACAAATAGTGCAAATAGTCGTGGAAACAAAAACTACATTGTGATTGTCTGTAGAAAGTGTTGTCTGGAAGTGGATAACAGGAGCCTAAAGTGTCAGTGACATCATTGGTGCTTCACTATGACAGCTACAAGTTTCATTCTAAGTTATCATGCTAAATATGTCCAGCTAAAGTGAAGTTGTTAAGAGAGGTTGTTCCATGGTTCATTTTATTTGCATAGAACTGGCACTTTTAATTCCCTGTACTTCATTTATCCTCAGAGTTTAGTACGACTTGTTGCCTGTCTTAATAATGCTGGTATTTTGACACCATCACCATCAGGTTCTCACATTCCTATGGTAAGAGCTATACTATTGTTGTAGAAAAGTGTTTACCCGGTTAAAAAATAATTATGAAGTAAATAAACAATAAAGTGTTTCCGATTAATTCAAATAAACAGGGGCTCTGCGCTGAGCCCCCGGACACCCTGCGAAGCGAAATCATTTCAACCACTTGTATCCATCGACTTGTTCTTCACATCGTCGCCATATGTGAGGGCAGGAACTTCGATCGACCAGTAAATCAAGAGGCATATCTCCTTTTCCACCACGACAGACTGATGCAGACTCCACATCACCACTGACGCCGCTACGGGCTAATGTCGATCTCCCGATCCATTCTCCCCACCTTCATGTTAGGACCATGATGTATAGAACTCCTCCACTGGGGGCGGGATCTCATCCGAGACCGGAAAAGGACCATCCAGCCTTTTCCAGCTTAGGACCCTTAATTGGGATTTAGAGGTGCCGATTCATACAGCTGTTTCTAACAAAGCTGTGAATGACTTCATGATTCGAGTATAGAGAATTTCCCCTGTTCCATGACCAACAAAGTTTTCTGAGGAGGAAGTGGAAGCTACGTCTGACAAGGGACTTTGGCGTTCACTACCTGGGCAGGTGAGCATTGAAGTCTCAGCTTAGCTTTATGTGGAGACGATGTCTTTATGTCGCAGAAGAACCTCTCGAACCTCTCGGCCTTGCGAGCCAGCGGAGCACCATGTCCATTCCAACATGTTTGACAAATGTCAATTTTACCGCAATACAACAAAATTGTGTCATGCTCAAAATCTCTCCTCTGTACCGGTCCAAATCATCTCAGTCAAAAAAGAAATTCCAATTTGTTAGATGAATGAATGAATTGACATGCATGAGCTTAAACTTCAAAATCGTGTTTATTTGACAATCAGTCTATGGCCAGTAGATGTGTGCAGAAAACGTTTTTTTTTGTCTCTTCAACATGAACTGTTTCACTTCCTTTTCATCCACTGATAGCTGCTGGATTTTTGTGACGTTGTCTTTGTGGATGATTCTGATCTGATCTGCTGAATCAATCTGCAGCACCTCGTGTTAGCTGTTACCTTCTGCCACGGAAAGTAGGCTACAGTTCACAGCAATCCAGCTTGCCAGTGAATGGGTTAATTTATCTGACATGGACATTGTGTGTCTGAATTTGAACCCCTGATATGTAGTTGAGTGTTGACTGGTGACAATATACTTGCTTGTGCTATTGTAATTAGTCAATGCAAGTTAACACCACCAACCTGCATGCTGGCTCCAACATTTCTTGTGTTGAGGTGGTCATGAAGGAGGGAAGTGCTCCTGTGCCATGCAAAACTCCCTCAACATAAAGTGCAAAGAACAGCATTCTTGTTTATACTTCAATCTGAAAGCTTGTCCTATTTGAATGTCCTTTCAACCAGCATAGTTGGTCACCTGTATTTTCCATCATGCTATCATGCTACTATGTGGGTCAGTGTGATCTGCACGTCTGGAACGTATGCACTGAGAAACATTCTGTGGCTTAATTCAAAAGTATCTAAAAAACGTTATTTTTTCTGGATCTGAGTTCTTGAAATGAATGTGAAAGATATATATGAAAATGACACATATAAAATTCAAATCAACTAAATTTTAGCATAGCTTTAGCTCCATCTATCTATCTATCTATCTATCTATCTATCTATCTATCTATCTATCTATCTATCTATCTATCTATCTATCTAGCTATCTATCTATCACTCCATCCATCCATCTGTCCATCCATCTTCTGTCACTAATCTGGGATCAGGTCGTGGGGGATGTAGCTGAAGCAGGGAGGCCCAGACTTCCCTCTCCCTGGCTACTTGGTCCAGCTCTTTCGGGGGGGATCCCAAGGCATTCCCAGGCCAGCCTTGAGACCTAGTCCCTTCAGCATGTCCTGGATCTTCCTCAGGGCCTCCTCCTGGTTGGACATACCTGGAAAACCTCAACCGGGAAGGCGTCCAGGAATCATCCTGACCAGAAGCCGGGGAAAGTTTATTTCAGGCACTTGGATCAGCGACCTTGTTCTTTCGGTAAATTCGTGATCCTAGGTGAGATTAGAGACGTAGATCAACGGGTAAATTAAGAGCTTCACCTATTGGCTCAGCTCTTTCTTCGCCGACAGACTGGTGCAGTGTTTGCATCACTGAAACACCAATAAGCCTGTTGATCTCCTTCTCCATCCTTCCTTCACTCATGAACAAGGCACATAAATACTTGAACTTCTCCACTTGAGGCAGGACCTCTTCCCTGACCTGGAGTTGGCACTCCACTTGTTTCCGTTTGAGAACCATGGTCTTGGATTTGGAGGATGTGATCCGTTGTGAACCGTTCCAGTTAGAGCTGGAGTTCATGGTCCAATGAAGCCAACAGAACCACATCATCTGCAAAAACCAGAGACACCATCCTGAGGCCACCAAACCGGATCCTCTCAACACCCTGACTGCACCGAGAAAGTCTTTCCATAAAAGTTATGAGCAGAATATGTGGGAAAAGGCAGCCTTGGCAGGGCCCAGCCTTCACTGGAAATGAATCCCACTTACAACCGGCAATGCGGACAATGCTCTGACAAAATCATACGGGAACAGCCTGTATTTCAGGGTCCAGTAATCCATAATCCTGGAGCACCGTCACAGGATTCCTCGCAGGACACGGTTGAATGCCTTCTCCAGGCCCACAAAACACATGTGGACCGGTGGGACAAATTCCCATTTGCCCTCAAGGATCCTGCTGAGGGTTTGGAGCTGACCCAGTGTTCCATGACCAGGGCGAAAACCACACTGCTCCTCCTGGATCTGAAGTTCAATGACCCTCCTCTCCAGCACCCATGAGTAGACGTTTCCAGGGAGGCTGAGGCGTATGATCCTCCTGTAGTTGGAGCACACCCTCCAAATACCCTTTTTAAGGAGAGGGATCACCACCCCAGTTTGCCAATCCAGAGACACTGTCCCCGTCTTCCACGTGATGCTGTAGAGGCATGTCAGCCAGGACAGTCCCAAAAGATCCAGAGCCTTAAGGAACTCAGGGTGGATCTCGTACACTCCCTGGGCCCTGCCACCAACAAGCTTTTTGACTACCGTGGCAACTTCTGACGCAGAGATAGGAGAGTCCTCCCCAATTCCCCCGACACTGCTAACTAATCGGAAGGTGTGTCATTGCAATTGAGGAGCCCTTGGAAGTATTCCTTCCACCGATCCACAACATACCAAGTCGAGGTCACTGCACACAGTGTTGACGGCATACTGCTTCCCCCTCCCGAGCCGCCAGATGCCGGACCAGAATCCCCTCGGAGCCTTCCGAAGTCATTCTTCATGGTTTCACCTAACTCATCCCATACCCGAGTTTTTTTCCTCGGCTGCCACCACGACTGCACACCACTTTGCCTGCCAATGCCTGTCAGCTGCCTCTGGACCACCACAGACCAGAAAGGCTCGACAGGACTCCTTCTTCAGCTAGACGGCATCCCTTGCCACCAGGGTCCACTAATGGGCTCGGAGGTGAGTGCCTGGACAGACACCGACCACAGCTCCGGTCCACCGCCTCGACAATGGAGGAATGGAACATGGCCGAAATTAAAACTTCCCTTACCGTCACATACCGAAGCATTAGACACCCTTTTTTCGTCATTTTGCGACAAACCTGGAGTGTAATGTCTACATTAACATCATTATCTATTTCTAAACCTAACCTAACCTGTATTTTCCACATATTTCCTTTTGTAAATGAGAAATCGCATTCCTCCACTGATGCTGTACCCGAAAGTAGGCGTTTCTCCGGTTTTGTCTAAAAATACCGAAAAAAGGGAGGTCTAATGCGTCAGTATGTGACGGTAAGGGAAGTTTCTTATTGTTCACAACTGTTTGAGAACCACAGCTTTAATGCCTTGACCACAATTAATACGTTGTGATTTAATTTCATACTCCTTAACACCACCAGGTTGTCGTCTGCCGTTAATGATCCTGGTTGGATGGATTAGATGCTAGCCCAGCCCAGTGCATGCTCCCAGTCCAGCTGTATGTCAGCAACAGTATTTCCTCTATGGCACCAGAAGGCCAACCCCAGCCCTGTCGGCAGCATTAATTGCTTTTGATTTTCAATCTTGTCCACATGAATCAACCTTTGCATCCGTCTCGGTTGCTTTTATGTATTTAATTTTATTTTATGTGATTAAAGTTTTGTTCATAGTTTCCATGTTCAAGCCTCAAGGTTTTTCATAGTCTGTAATATAAATGTCAGGCTGATTCATGGACCGATTAATTAGGACTTTGTTTTAAGTGCAGTACTGTGTCTTTCTTGGCCCCTTTTTTTCATATATGATTGGTTTGATTTACATATTTTTATTGCTTAAAAGGCTGCTTTAGTAGTTCTTCCTAAAAATCTTCCAGGCTAAAAAGCCCCTAAAGATTATGTCTTTTAGTAGTCGTCATCTATCCATCCTTTTCAATTGCATTTTGGTTTTCTTGCACTTAAAATCCGTCTCTATCCCGGCTTCCTCTCTAACACTCACTCTCTCAGTATTCTTTTCTAACTCTCCTGCTCTTTCTCCCCTCCCTTGTGGGGGTGTTGTTTGTAAAGCATTATAATTTATAACGGAGCAGAGTGGATTTGATTTCAGTGTGCGGGGGCTCGCCAGCAGGGCGCCAGCCTGCAATCAGGGGAATCAGCAGCTCGCACAAGGCCTGTAAACACACACATACACACAGACACTAACACACAGCAGACCCCAACACAGAGCCAGCTAGAATGGAAAGCATTATCAATGGCCACAAACGGACAGTGTTTCTCGTCACCCAACTCCCTGGATGCTCCCTCCACAGCCCAGCACCTTCTCAGTTTTACTTTCAGGCCCACTGCAGCTGCTCTTTTTCGCTCTTCCCCTCTCTGTTTCTCTGTAATTTTTCTGTCTGTGTCTGGCTTACATTATGTGCATCTTCCTCCCCTCTCTCTCCCTCTCTTACTCATTGTCTCTCATTACTACTCATTACCTATCTGTTGAGGGGGAAGGAGGTTTTCTCATAGACTCTGCTGCCTTTCAAAGACAATGAAGGTTCACAAGGAGGTCAATTTTACCTATTAGTCCCCCCTGTCCCTGTCAAATATTTGGCTTGTCCTTCTCTCTCTCTCCATCTTGTCTGTCCTGCCCTGGGGGGCCTTTTTTCCATCCTGCCCATTTGCCAGTTGCAATTTCCCCTTCATAAATCCCACTTCTTTGGCAAAATGTGCCAGACAGTGGGATGATCCTTCCTCACAGAAGGTCAGAGACCGAACAAGAGGAGGAAAGAAAACATATCTCCTTTTGTAGCCATTTTATCATATGGATAAGTTCCATAGAGGCTAACATAGCATACCAGTTAGCTGTTAGTAGTTCCATGCACCCGCAGAACAATTGCAATTTGTGATGTCTTGTAAAAAAAAAAAGGTAACGAGACACGTGCCTTTTACAAATGTAATTTAATACCCAGAGTTAGAGTTCAGCGAGTAGTTAGGGATGCTAATTTAAAGGGTGCCATTGAGGGAATTAACCCCTCAAACATAATCAGACAGTGACTTTGTTAGCAGCAGCTTTAAATTGTAATGAAACATGAATTCAGCCTCTCATTTAAGTCCACTCTGATCACTATCGCAAACACCACACCGCAGCAGCACTTATCGAGATTCAATGCATTTTAAAGACACTTGTCCAAGTGCACAGGACATGCGAACTGAGCTATTCTTATACACACTATAAAGTATCTCAAAACACACATGCTTTGCTCATTAGCACAGTACTTCAGTACATGTAATTAGGTGCTCCCCATCAATAGCTGCGATAGATGCAATGTATTCCATCTGAGATAATCTCTGGGACGCGCACATGATGACGAATGAATGCTATGATCAATCATCCGCAGTATTAAATCTCAATTTTAAACTAATTAAAAAATGCACCGGTCCTGAGATGAATGGGACAGGATGTGCTGTAATGCGTTGTACAGTAATCACCGATTGTGGGCTTGTTAGCTGATCTATTATCATTATTTTAAGGATGTCATGACTATATCATCTTACCGCAATCACTAATGAGGCAGTGTGTTTACTCAGTTTACTTGAAAGATATATTTGTATTCGGGACTCCTGTAACAAAGTGAAGGAAGAGAAATTTGCATCACAACTAAAACACTAGCTTCAAGGAGATACTAAAGGCTTCTAAACAAAACCCAATTGGCAGGTTGATTTGGTTTCCTTATGAAACAATTCAGCAATTGGAAACGTTCTGAACGTCACTTGTTGAGGGACTCTTGCGTATATTCAAAGTCAAGACTGCTTTGTCCTGGTTGAAAGTATGACCAGAAGCTTTCAGATGCAACAGAAGGACCTTTGTCTTGTGGGTCCCTGCTTAGGCAATAAATGCAAAACTTGAATATAAAAGTGAACATTTTGCATTTTGCATTTTCCAAAAACACAATGCATTATCATCATTTTCAGGCAGTCGCCTGGTCACTCTAGTATTGCTGTTATATTTGTGGAAACAGTGAAACAGCGGTATCAAAAATGGGACTTTGTCTCTCACGTGTCAAGTGTGATGTCCTACAGAAACACTGCCAAGTCTGAGTCCCCTTTTGAAGTCAATTATTTGTTTTTCTTAGATGCTCCAATGAGAGACCCAGCTGCACATCTTGAAAATATTAAACATTCACAGACAGGTTTTCAATGATTATTATAAATGTTAGAAATGCACTAGAAATAGGCTTTGTAATTAATGTGATGAACCATGGAAACTAAGTTCATGTGAAAGCGTCGGTTGATTGTATTGGCAGATTTTATGGATGTGTCACTACAATCTTTTTGGATTTTGTTATCTGTGTACAATACTCTGGGATAATGAAGGTTTACATGCTATATGGGTGCATGTAATATGCAGGTTAGATGCACATGTTGTCTGATTTGCATCTTGTAGTGAATGTCACACACATTTGGTACAGTTTCATACCTAAGATGATTCCATCATATGCACTGACAGTCCTAATGGCAAATATGTCTTTTCGTCTATTCATATGTGTCATATAATTCATAAGAAGACAAATAGGAGTTCTGGATTTATCTTTATCTTCCTCTTTCTGCATCTATTTGATTGGAGTTGTAATACATTCAAATTGCTTCTCCATATGTACTTTGATTTTATAATCTTTGCTTAAATTTTACACTCTTTGGAAGTGCCAATAAAAAAGATTCATTGGAAATTTGTCTTTTGTACATGTGACACATGTGGTTGCTAATATTAATAGTAGTTATTAATTTAAAAAGCGGGTTCAAGCAGGTTGGAACGGGTGGAGAAAAGTTTCAGGGGTTCTTTGTGATAGAAGAACATCATCTAGAATGAAAGGAAAGGTTTACAAGACAGTGGTGAGACCAGAGATGCTGTATGGTTTGGAGACAGTGACACTGAACAAAAGACAGGAGGCAGAGCTGGAGGTAGCAGAGATGAAGATGTGGAGGTTCTCTTTGGGAGTGACCAGGATGGAGAGGATCAGGAATGAGTCCATCAGAGGGACAGCACATGTTAGATGTTTTGGAGAGAAGGTCAGAGAAGCCAGGCTGAGATGGTTGGGTCATGGGCAGAGGAGGGATAGGGACTATATTGGTAGACGGATGCTGGAATGGGAGATGCCAGACAGGAGGTCTAGAGGAAGACCCAAGAGAAGGTTTATGGATGTAGTGAGAGAAGATATGAAGGTAGTTGGTGTGAGAGAGGAGGATCCAGAGAACAGGGTTAGATGGAGAAGGTTGATTCGCTGTGGCGACACCTGAAGGGAAAAGCTGAAAGGAAAAGAAGAAGAAGATTGATTTAAAAAGCAATAAAAGTCAATGACAAGCTAATGTTGCAGTGTTTGCTTGCTTTGCTCACTTGCATGACCGACATGCACATCGAACAACATATTTAACTTCAAAGTTAAAAATTTTTTTTATTTTTTTTCTTCTGCTGTTTTTTGGCTGCCAGAATCTCTTCTCTGCCCATTTGAGTGGAAAAAGGCAAACCAAAAAAACGTAAGGATCACATTTGCTTAACCTACCACTAATCACATTTTGTGTATATGTGTCACATAAATGGCTATAGAGGTGTAGTTGTTTCATGTAAGTCAGTTACGGAGCCCTTTCAGCTCTTAAATTCCTATGTCAGTGAGGATAATCTATATTGTAAATGTCAGTAGCCTTTGCATACTTTTCTACTTCCCCTTTTATTCTTGCACAAGAGCACACATACTCTTCCACTGAAGCTACTTCATACATGAGTTATGCTCCAAATTAATCACAGGTCCTACTGGGTTTTGTCTTGGTTGTCCTTGTCTGGTTGCGTCCATGTGTGTGAATTTGTGCATAGGTAGGCTAAAAGAGTCCGTCGAGACTGCTGCGGTTGATAGGACAGCACATGTGTGATGTGGCTGCGAGATCAAACATGGTCTCGATGAATGTGCAAGGGGGCAGTGCTGCTTTTCTCCAGTTGCGATCAAGGTTAGGGTGCTCTTGGATCATTAGGTACATACAAACATAGACTGGCACACTCAAATAGCTTTTTGATTGGTTGAGTTAGTGACAGTAAGAATGCTGGAAAAACACATCTATATTTTGCCACTTATCTCCATTTTCTGTTTGCACTTACATGGACACGTGCTTGCATTCATCCATGTTTGTTGGTTTTTCAGCTATTTGCCAGCAATGAGGTCAATCTCCCGTGTGACACTAAAACCTCTTTGTGTCTTTATCTCTGTGACATGGGCAAAAGGATTAATTTCGTCACTCTCCAGTATTCATGCCTATAGCAATAACATTTTAATAACTGCATCTACTGTTCCCAATGACTTCCAAACTGAGTTTGAATAGGAATACATTTCTTCCACATCTCTGCATTGGGAAAACAGGAGAACCAATCAAATAACTTGTTGCTGGTCAATATGTCATGACTGTGCATTGCTGTTGTGTATAGACAGACAGTGGAAGTCCGGAAAACTATCCACTAGACCACCTTCAATATGGCAGTTATCTAGATGCTTCTCAAATCTATCCTGCAAGGTTAGGTTGGTTGCACTTATCTACATGCCCGTGTGTACATGAAGTGTTGTACTGACACAAAAACACACAGTATCTGTCTCTCTTTTCAGTCTGTTTCCCCATAATTGCTAACACCCCCCTGCCCTCTGTTCACTTCACACATGATCTGGCCCACCTTTTCATCCATCTGTTGGAACTATTGTGTGTGTATGTACGCATTGTGAGCTGTCATGCAAAGCTGAAGCAGTGTTGATCAGCGGGCCAAGCCAATGGCATATGGCCATGTCCTGGGGTTCTCTGGCATGTTGGAATGCAGAATAGCAAACATAACAGACAGGAACTTGTGCACATGACTGTACAAATTCTATCGTGCCAACATTGCATATGCAACTCATCAAGTTTAGTTGGGAGCACACATTTATCAGTTTCCCTTCCTCCTCTGTCCTGACAAACTGCTATCACAGGTGCCAATGCCACAGTGACATATCCGAGGAAGTGCGGGAGGGGTTAGCTTTTCAGGATGTAAACAGGATTCACTGGAATTTACTTGGTCTGCCTACGTTCTGTATTTCCCGTAAATTGGGCTATACCATGTTGCACACAGGGAATAGGTATTTCAACAAGCATTAAACAGCACACAACAAATGACATTTTTAGAGTACAGCAGTAGATGAACAAGGAGATTTGGCAGTGATTTTTAGCTGTGAGTGCAAAATATGTTCTGGAAATGCAAAGGGGCCAAATAAAGTAATCTGATATTTAAGTCTATGTTTTATGCTTGTCTTTGTAGAAGTAAAGGTAACTATTGATTCATATAGTATATGGAGAAGATGTGGACGCAAGTTTTATTGTAAATTTGCTGAGGCACCCAAAGTCTGCACTATCAATGCGAAACCAAGATTTTCCAAATCTTAAAAAAAATAAATGAATGACAAAAAAATATCTCTATGATATTATTTTTACTTCCTTTGCATGTTGTTCGGTCTCTCCGGCTCTTATACATTGCTTTTTGTGGTGTTACTCATGACCTAATTCACCAGTGTTACTTTTTGCAGGTTGTGGATATGCTATGAAGGATTGTTACCTCTTTAGCTCTCTTTATCTTCTGTTAGTTAACTGATGCCACACTCACCTGGGCTGAGATATTGTGCAGCAAGTGTTAGATATTTGTTTATGGATTGAAATCTTGACAATCTTCGCATTAGTATATTAAAAAAAAAACAGATGTGTCATTGCAATTCTATGATACTAATGTCAGTTTCTCATCTTGCATCGGATGTAAGAAGTTCACTGTGAGAATGTAGTCATTGAACCACTTTACTTGACCTTAGATTTATTTAATGTATTTAATATTTCAAGATGAAGGATAGCCAGACAATGAGGTCCTACATTGATTTAGATTTTGTCATCCTCTTACCAGCAGGTGGTTAAACCTTCAGACAGGCTGTACATAATGAATAAGTGCCTCAGGGCATGACAGACATCCCGATGTATCTGTCCTAATTCAAAGTAGTTCATCTTAAAGTGTGAAATGCCAATTGCAGTCTAAAACTTCAAAATGGGTTTGTGTTTCCTGCATAGAAGCTGGGACAAAGGCAATATTAAGAGTTGCAACAATATCCTACACTATGCTTGTGTGTGTGTGTGTGTGTGTGTGTGTGTGTGTGTGTGTGTGTGTGTGTGTGTGTGTGTGTGTGTGTGTGTGTGTGTGTGTGTGTGTGTATGAGTGTGTGTCAAAATGATATAAATAACAAAAATAA